>JAJOOH010035192.1:0-11492 GCA_029582605.1 Solanum gracilifrons
CCCCACTAAAGTCTAGCCTAGTTACAAATGTTCAGCAATTGACTATCAATAGCATTTACCCGATTGTGTAGTTTATCCCATATTCCTATCACATCCCAAGAATCCCGTCTCCCTAATTCGCATCTTCTTATTTTCGTTGTTTTTGTTCATTAATTGAATACAAACCCCCCATTGATAATTGACATTCGTGTCATCCCCTTAATTTATTATGTTTTTACTTGATAATATTTTTAGCTGTGGTTAACTCTAGCATATTCATGCTTAAATCTTAAATCTAAAAAACCGCTCCCTTGGGACTCGACCCCAACCCATTCAGTTGGGTTATATTACTATTATACGATCGTAGACACTTGAATTGGAAGTTGTGTCTTAATTATGGAAACATCAAAATGGCGAAGCTGCCCGGGAGTGGTGTTACTTGAGAATTTCGAGTTGAGTTGAAATTTGCTTTTGTTAGTCGTAGTTTACTTTCTTAATTTTTAGTTTTGTTTTGTTTGGTTGTGTGAATATTTCAGGAATTATGAGTGTGAACGGTAGCAATGGCAGCAAAGTAGGCCATCAACACGACATCAAAAACCTTAATGATGTAAATTATCCTCATGCTAATGACCCCCATCTCATGGGTGGTATTGGTGTCATTCGCTTGCCTCCGGCCGAAGAGATTGTTGTATTCCACATCACGAGTACTAAGTTGCAAATCTTTCAACTAAAGGGTCTTTTCAGTAGATTGGCTCATGAAGACCCTCATGAGCACATTCGAAATTTCGTGGATGTGTGCGGACCATTATCCTTCAAGAATATATCCCAAGAGTCGGTTCATTTACGGTTGTTCCCATTCTCTTTGAAGGGAGAAGCATGCAAGTGGCTAGTTGAATTGCCACGCGACTCAATCACTTCGTGGGAGGAGTTAGTCACCGCATTTAATGTGTGATTTTTCCCTCCCTCGAAGATGATGGCTCTTCGGGATAGCATCCAAAGCTTTAAGAATTTGGAGGGCGATCCAATTCATGAGACTTGGCTGCGATTCAAGAAGTTGGTTCTCCAATGCCCAACCCATGGCTTGCCTGACAACGTTTTGCTGTAGTATTTCTATTGGAGCCTAGACTCGGTAAACAAGGGTGTTGCTGACCAACTTTCTCCAGGAGGTTTGATGCAGCAACCTTACATGATAGCAGCTCAGCTGTTGGATGGCATGACCACAATAAATCGGGCTTGGTACACCCGTGAAGACCAAGTCTCCCCTCTTACATTCAAATTGACAAAGGAGAAGATGGAAAATGATCAAGAGAGAGACCAAAACATGGCCAAGATCATGACACAATTTGATATTTTGTCCAAAAATGTCATGGGAGTTGGTGCTTGGGGTGTCAATAATGGGGGTATTGCGTGTGCAAATCTGGAAGAGGCAAAGTTTGAGGCTTTGTACAATGAGAAGGTGAACTTCCTAGCAAACCAAAGCAGTGGTTATTGTTCAAAATACCCAAGGCAGGGTGGTAACCAAGGTTGGGCTAGAGATGAAGGTTGGAAAGACTGTGAATGGAGAGACCGTAATCCTAATTGGAAGGATGGGGAGAAGGATAGGTATGTACCTCCCCAAGAGCGCCAAAATCCAAAGGATTCGGAGGGTGGTAGGTCTGAGGATATGCTTTCTCCTATCCTCAACAAAGTTGAGGTTTCAGACAAGATCTTGAAAGAAATGAAAGAAGACGTGTCGACCCTTAGCTAGACCGTTACCTCCCTTTAGTATCAATCAAGCAGCTGGAGACCCAAATGGGTCATATGTCGTCTCACCTAAATCCGAGACAAAAAAAGGGGATTGCCTAGTGTCACTATGGTCAACTCCAATAATGAGGTTTGAAGGTAGACTTGCCTCGTGCCGTGACGTTAACTAAGATGTTGTTTGGGAAGCAACCCAAAACCCCTTATTGCTTTTATTTGTGTTTTGGTAAAATAATGGTGTGTTGTTTCTACAGGTTGAAATGTGAAAAGTGTTCGAAAAATGCAGAGTGGCGAGCACAGGTCCAGTCAGCGAGTCACCAAAGAGGTCAGCAAGCCCGACCTAATCTGATGATTGACTCAAGACATCTTCAAATTGGAGTCTGTAAAGCTTTGCAAGCCCAGGAAATTATTGGCGAGTCGCCGACCATATCGGCAATCCCTATGGAGACCATCGTTGGGACTCCCACACTAACCGGAGGTCCTGTAAAATTTGGCGACGAAAATGAACGCTCGGCGTGTCACCGAGTGGATTGGCAAGCTCAACTAACATCACCGAATGGGAGAAGAACTGGACCGTTTTTCTGGTCAAAGCTTTAAAAGTTTCTAACTCATTCACTTTCCCTCATTTTTTATCTTCCCAAACTCACACTCGCACTCTAGTTTCTATATTTTTGCATCTTTAGTGTTGATTTGTGCTCAGAGTTGGAATACATTACTGCCTAGCATTTCAATCTTCTCTTAATCAACACCAAAGGCTGGTTTTATATGCCCCGAGTTTATTTTATCAAAAAGTTTACTCATTTGCAATAGCCTGATCTTGTTGAAGTGTTCTGGTCCTGCCAGATAGGATTAGATTATTTACATGCATGATTTAATTTGATAATCTTGCCCGAGTAGTTGTGACTGTTGAATTCCAGTAATTGTATGCCTTAAAATGGATTAAAATTTGAGGGGTTGTGTTTGGGTGTTAAGGGTCCTACCTTGATTTCATTAGTGCATTCTTCAATTTTGTTTTCGGAGATTGCAAGGGTGAATTTCGAGAAGTGGGTTGAAAGTAAGCATGTTGGGTCATTTAGCAAGCTGGGTCGAGCTCGCCGAACCACTTGGTGGTTCTCCGAAGTTCCTTATCTCACTATTAATTTCAAGTTTTGTTCGATGTTGGATCCTATAGCTTTTGGCGAGGGGCTTGAGATCGCCAAAAGCACTTGGCGACTCGCCGAAAGCCTTTTTGATCATTGTTTTGCTTGCACCCCTGAACCCCTTTTGCACTATAACTTTCGACGAGCCTGTCTTTGTTCACTGAAAGCTGTCGGCGACACGCCGAGTGGTTCCCCCCATCACCTAATTGCTGTAGTTTTAGAGCTAATTCCTTCGGCGAGCTCGATCTAGCTCGTCCAAGAAATTCGGCAATTCACCATCTAGTTTGGCGAGTCTATCTGCAATTGTTCTGTTGTGCTTTTGTTTAAGTTTTTCTAACTTCTCTTCGAGATTTTACATTGATGACTAAATCAAAAGCTGCTGAAAGAATAACACCAGCCCAAAAGAAGTCCAAAGGGATTGCGATAAATGAGGATAAAGCTACGTCGAAAGGAAAAGCTACGAAACTACCCACAACTAGTTGGAAAGGCTAGGGCAAGAGGCCCACTTCTGCCAGGAAAACCATTACCCAAGACCCTAATATTCCTTCATGGGTCCGGGGATTTTGCAGAGCGGTACATGTCTTTCTGGTGGACTCACACTCAACAGACCTTGGTGAATCTAACACTGTTGTTCCTCCTGAGGTGACCTCGGGCACTGATCTCCAGGCTCAGGGTGAGGCATCGGGCATTGATGTCCAGACAGACGGAGCGACTTTGTAGACAGGACCCCCTCTTGACCTCCCTGTATGTTTTGCTTTATTTCACTGTTGGATAATTTTTATTTGCATTTGAGGACAAATGTTTTTCATTTGTGGTGAGGTGAGGCCTACCTTTGGGCATATCTGGTTTGTTTATCTATTTGGGCCTTGTGCTATATTTGTGTTACAGTACTTTTTGTGGAAGGTTTGAGCTTGTGGCTCCTTGCTTTTAATTGAAAATGATTTTTGACCTTTCTGAAAAAAATTTGCCACCTCTTGTATGTGTTGAATGTGGCTGTACTTTTGCAAATTCGAGTATCGATTTTGATCAATACCGATGACTTGAATAGTACTCATAATCGAACAAACATGAATGTGCGGCTACAATGAGGCCAAATGAAGTTGCATAGACAATATGTGAACTCTTTGCATCTCGTTGTGAGTAGCCAATTATCGAATCGAGTCTCTTGTGATGATCGGTGCACACTAGCGAAAGTGTGGAGTCTTGTTTGACGTTGGTGTCAATGCCTTGTGTGATGAGCTTACTATGAACCATGCATGATAACACTTAGAATTTTCCCCGTTGGTCGTGTTGACTAAAGTGATGCGAACTCTTGAAATGATCTTAGGCAACTTTAAAGAGTGTGAACCAATTTGACATATACTTCCTTTGTGGCCTACCTTGTGAGTGTATGAACCTCTTTTGAACACGCCTTGAGCCTTACCTTTCTTTGGAAGAAACTTGATTAAAACATGACCTTTCTTAAATCCACTACCCATAATCCTCTTGATTTGTGGTTGATTGAATAGCCAACTTAGGCCAAAAGCCTAAGTTAGGGGTGTGGTGAAAAGAGAAGGCAAGTCAAGAAGTGCAAGAAAAGTCTCCTTTAACCCAGAGTTTTGAGAAAAATGGAACCCCTCCATATAAAAAAAAAAAGAAGGGAAAGAAAAGAAAGAAAAGAAAGAGAAAGAAAAAGAATGAAAAAGTTGTGGAATAAAGCACAAAAGAAATGGGATTTCCAAACAATCCATGGAAAGTGAATAATGGGATGACTTATGAGCACTAAAGAAAATGATGAAATAAGACGAAAGGAAGTGTTGTGAGAACCACACATCATGATGATGAAAGTCACTGAGCCTAAATGACCAACCTTTGCACTCAGCCCCATTACAAGCCTTGAAAAGACCTTTTTAATCTTTAGTGAATTGAAACAATTGTCTATTGGAAAATACGGGTAAACCTGTGGGTGAAAGCATGCATCATGTTCTTCTTTGTGAGTGTGAGCGTTGCATTTGATTCCGGAACTTTAAATTGTTGAACCATTGTGTGTGAATATGAAATCATTCTTTGTGCGAGGGCATTTGAACACTTTAGTTGAGCTTGAACTTGCATTTGGAGCAAGTATGGTGAGCTTGAGATTCTTTGATAATGGTGTGTCACAACTTGAAACTTTGAGTGCACATTTGATCTTCGCATGAGTAAATTGAGTCTTATGTGTGCATTCATGATTGAGTCTTGTGTAGCACAGTTCAAGACATCATTTTTGAACTGCTGAACTTGAGTATTACTTGAGGACAAGCAAAAGTTTAAGTTGGGGGTGTTGATGAGTCCACAATTTGGACTAATTTAGGGCTTCATTTAAATAGAATTAGTGTCCTCAAATGCATATTTTGTCTCAATAACTGATGTAAATCCTTAAGTTTCAGGTATTTGGAGTTTGAGGCAAAGCATGGACACTACTTGGCAAAAAGGAACAAAACGGCTAAAAAGACTAAGAAAACAAGGCCTGAGAATCGCCTAATGCATTAGGCGAATCACTGAATGGCCTTAACCTCACCCAAAGTTCCAGTGTGCTAAGCCCTGAAGGAAAAGATCAAGTAGGCGATGAAAAGGAGCAGTCGACGCGTCGCCGAACAGTTCCACGAAGCAGTACTATATCTCCCAATGATCCAGAATGCGAAGATGCTGATGGCAACAACTATAAGGAATTGAAGCAGACCAAAGGGCGGATTGCCGAGGGCATCGGCGATCCCGACTAACTACGCCGAGTAATCCTTCGCAGCACATCTTTTGACAACTATAAATACTAGTTTGAATTTCTATCTTGGTATGCAATGTCTGAGACAACATTTTATTTTCTAAGTTTTCAAGTAGAGAACAATTTGCTTAGCTTCTGAAGATTTGACGAAGAAATTGGAAGTCGGTGTTGAAGATTCTTTATCTTAGACTCGATTGAAGTGAATATAAATCATACCCAGTTGATGTTACTTCGATTTGGTATCATTTTCTTCCTTTTTTCTATGTCTAGCTAAAACCTCAATTCTTGGGGTGTGATTTTGTGAATATGGGTTAAATTTCTTGTTGGGTATTGCTTATTGTTAGTCTATTTGTTGTTTAAATGTGATTTCATTTAATAGTTGTGTTTGAACTTAATGGGATTGTAGTTGCAAATACAATTTCATCTTAGTGTTTTTGGCTTGCTCGAGCGAGAGGTTTTAAAACTAAGACTACTAAATCGATAGCCAGTGGTTATTGGGTCGTCGTGGGTTCAGCTTGAGAGAGTGAATCCTAGGCCTTTTCCCACACATTAACCTCTATAGATTGAATGGGCTAAGGTGGAGGTTGTGGTTAAAAGTGGCAACTCGGTGTTCAAGAGAAACCGAGTTCATTCGGGGTAAGTTGCTCGAGAGAGAATTTACCCCACTAAAGTCTAGCCTAGTTACAAATGTTCAGCAATTGACTATAAATAGCATTTACCCGATTGTGTAGTTTATCCCATATTCCTATCACATCCCAAGATTCCCGTCTCCCTAATTGGCATCTTCTTATTTTCACTATTTTGTTTATTAATTCAATACAAACCCCTCATTGATAATTGATATTCGTGTCGACCCCCTTAATTTATTATGTTTTTACTCGATAATGTTTTTATCAATAGTTAACTCTAGCATATTCGCGCTTAACTCTTAATTCTCATAAACCACTCCCTTAGGACTCGACCCCGACCCATTCGGTTGGGTTATATTACAATTGTATGATCGTAGACACTTGAATTGGAAGTTGTGTCTTGATTACACAAACATCAAGCAACAGAAGAATTGGTGGTCGTACAAAGTTTGGCCTCCCTAGAGGAGATGCTCAACCAACTCTGTTGGAACAAGTGTTGAGATCGCCGGAACAGGTCCCTCACAGTGCTCAACCTGTGTTCAACCAAACTCCTAAGTCATTCGATGTTCATAGTAAAAAAGAGTAGGAAGAAGAATCACCCTTGTTGTGGTGAAGAAAAGGGGTTCGAGGTGCTAACGCCTCGACAATAGTTGTCCCAGATCTATAAGCAGTTGATGTTGTCCTTGAGACTAAACTCGACAATGAGCCTGCTGAGTCTGAACGAGGAAGAAACATAAAGGGCAAGGGAAAAATGGTAGAGTCTCACACCAAAGGAGACAAGAAAAGATATGCTCTCTAGAGGAGAGGTTCAAAAGATGATGGGAAGTGCCATGGCAGCAAATGAAATCCAAATAGAAAGAAACAGGAAAACAAGAAGGGATGGTCATGTGCTTGAGGAACCTACCTCAACACCTCTGCCTATAGGGTTGAGTGAGAAAGAAGTTGATGGCATTGCTATAGCTGTGTCTAAAAGAAAGAAGTAAGCATAGGTTGAACATGTTAAATCTAAAGAGGGTCATAAGTCAGTAAAGAAATCACCGGTGAAGAAGGAGATTAAAAAGGGTCCTGTGAAATCAAAACCAATAAAGGGACCAGGTCCCCTAGTTCAGAAGCTAGTGGAGGAAAAGGTGTTGACCAGGGAAGAGCGCATTGTAGAAATGGATAAACAAAAGGTGTTGAATGGAAGAGTTTTCGATCCTGAAGTACTTATAGAATTTGGTGTCTACTCTCTTTGATTCTGTTTCTCTGCAAAGTTGGGATCACCTGTTTGAAGCCCTACCACCTCACTTGCATGAACCTGAGGTGTGTAATTTCTCCTATAAGATGGAGCTTCTAAGTGATGGGGGGATAGGACAACTGTTAAGAGGGTCAAAATATCTCTGAATGAAGAAATTTTGGGCATCATTCTAGGTGTACCTGTGGAAGGGATCCGGTCCTGAAGGCTACAAACCAACATGCCACAAGCGTGGGGACATCAAACGACCAGGCTTGCCTAAGAAATTTCTTAGAGGAGAGTACCAGTTAATGTTTGAGTTTATCAACAAGATTTTGGTACCAAGGACTGAGAAGAGAATTGTATCATCTGCTGCTAATCTGTTTCTTATGGAAAAACTGGATGAACTTGAGGCCATCAATATTCCTGCAATATTGATCGAACACATGCACATTGTGATGACTTGGAAGACTGCGAAACATGGCATTCCTTATGGATATCTGTTGAACCATGTGTTCAAACATTTTGAAGTGCCTCTTGGACGAGAAGTACCTGGTACTATCAAGTAGATGTTCTTTGATGTCACTCTCTTGGAGTGTGAATGTGTTGAGGAAAAGGCAAAGGGTAAGTCTCATGTGTCAGATCTTCTAGAACAGCAAGCCTCTTTCAAACGAGAGTTAACTGACCTTACAGTTATTCTGAATGATAAGTAGGTTGAGATTGCACAACTTAAGGCTCAGCTGCAGAGGACCATCTCCAAGGGACCCGGCACCGTTTTTATGGATACGAAGGAGGTCGAAAAGTTGAGAGCTAAGAATGAGCAGCTACTAAAGACAAATGCCTCACTCATTGAGGAAGTCCAAGTTCTCAACAAGTAAATCATCCAAGCCCATGTCGATGCAAATGAACAGATCACTTTGCTGATGAGATCCCTCACTCCCCCTCCCCCTCCATTCTAAATGTGTCATGTCTCCCTATTCTCCAGTTTTTTTTGTCTAACTCTAGTGGCAAAGTGTACTGTTTTGGCTGACTTCTATGGTCAGCTCTGTGATCTAATGATATTGTTTCTTGTGCCTTGTCTAGTATGCTTTTATCTTCTCTATTTCTACTTACTTGTGCATGTACTGTGTGGCTCATGGCCTTGAATTTCTAATGTTTTGCATGCAGCCTGCATATGTTTACTGCTACTCGTTTTAAATGATGTTAAAAAGGGGAGTTTTATTGTTATCTGCTGTGAAATTAGGAAATTTAGTGGAAAAGAGAAGAGGGTTATAGATGGAATATGGAATACTAGTGAAAGGGGGAACTAATAGGAGTACTATTGATAGGGGGAACTAATGCATTTTGAATAAATGTTAAACTCAGGTGAGGCGGTGTAAAGTTTGTTTGTCATCATCAAAAAGGGGGGAAATGATAAGTCTTACTGCTCCCAGATGTTTCGATGATTTCCTCACAAATGCAGGGACCCAATCCTCTACAGAGTGTGTTCATTCAGGTCTATGTGCTATACAGCTGGAAAGCTGTCACGTCAAAGGTTGGTGAGGACGCCAGTGTACCACACCAATCAGGATGGACGAGGTTGTTTGTCCAACAATCAATAACTCTTCATGGATTGATTTAATCATCAAGAAAAACAACAAATTAATTATTCATTCAAAGAAAGATTATTCAAGCTTCAACAAGGAACAAGGGACCTCATAGACTGTCGATTTGCTTTCTGAATCTGCTGTTATTTTGATTGCTTGTATTTGTGCTTACATTGTAGGCTTCATTTCGTTTGTGTTAGAAATGTTTTAAAACTTGGGTGAATCATTGTAAGAAATTAGTTGAAGGTAACTTTGTGTCTTACGTTAAAGTCTATATTAAACAGTAAGGGTTAGTATAGTGGGGATTGCAGGCATTTCTTTGGCTCGATGAGTAATAGTGTGTATTTCTTAGAATAGAGATTAGGAGGCTAATCTCTTGTGTGGTTGTAAATTAATTTTTACTTTTGCTTGTGAAAATTAGTAAAAGCAGTTTGAAAATCATGTGAGACAGGTCGTGGTTTTACTCCCTTGAGCAAGGAGGTTTCCACGTACAGTATTGTGTGTTCTTTTGATTTATGTATTTACTTTTGAGCATCATAAAGTGTCTAAGGACCCGGTCCCATTGTAGTTAGTGGACGCATATATTCCAACAGGTTCATATTGGATGTGTAATTGATTTGACTGAAACAACAAGCATAATTGCTTCACCAATTACAGTAGCAACAACCACAGTCGCTTCACCAATTACAGCAGCTACAAGCACGACCTGTTCTCCAAATACAACAGCTACAGGAAGAACCACTTCACCAATTATAGCAGCAACAACCACAACCTATGTATATAGCGAAGCAGTTGTGCCTTTTGCTGCAGTAATTGGGAAAGTTGTTGTTCTTGCTACTGCTATAATCGGGAAAGCGGTTGTGATTGCAGCTATTGTAATTGGTGAAGAAATTATCCTTGACCAATACTTTGTACACAAACATAAAGTAAATTGAACGTCTCTACATGAGCTTCAAACGATTTTTTGTTTTTCTCTTTAGAAATCTAGAGTAGTAATTTGACTTTTGAAATCTAAATATTGGCACATATATTGGGACATAGTATGCATTTACCAAGATTGGGTGAAATATCATCTTAAAATAAGTCATACATTTGAGAAATTTTTTTGGACATAAAAAGTACTTAAAGTATGATCTTCAACTCTTAAAAACCAACCAAAATCATCATCTTAGTAAGAAGATCTTTATTATAAAATAGGTAAATAATTTTTTATCATTATTTAAATTTTTGGTCAATCACAGTTTAAATACATTAAAGTGATTTTCTTGTCTCTAGGATTTTTATTGTTGGTTTAGGGATTTTTTACAAGATAATATTTGGAAATCTTGTAAATAACATTCTATATGTATCGATTTACATTGGATTTGATCATAAGTAAATATTAAAACAAATCTATCAACTCTTAAAAACAATCATAATCTTAGTAAGAAGATCATTATTGTAAAATAGGTAAATAATTTATTATTACTATTTGAAGTTTTGGTCAGTCAAAGTTTGACTACCTTAAAGTGATTTTCTTTTCTCAAGGATTTTTGTAGTTGGTTTGAATTGTTTTTACAAGATAATATTTGGAAATTTTGTAAATAACATCTATATGTATTGATTTACATTGGATTTGATTAACCAAGTCTATCAACTCTTAAAAATCAACCAATATCATAATTTTAGTAAGAAGATCATTATCATAAAATAGGTAAATAAATATTATTATTTGAATTTTTGATTAGTCAAAGTTCAAATACCTTAAAGTGATTTTCTTGTCTCAATTTTTTTTTAGTTTGTTTGAGTTGTTTTTACAAGATAATATTTTGAAATTTTGTAATAGCATTCTATATGAATAGATTTACATTGGATTTGATCATAAGACAATATTAAGCCAAATCTTAAAATCCACCACAATCATAATCTTAGTAAGAAGATCATTATCATAAAATAGGTAAATAATTTATTATTATTTGAATTTTTGGTCAATCAAAGTTTAAATACCTTAACGTTGATTTTTTGACTCAATATATGTTAATATGTTAACATCCAAATTTAATTCCTTAGATGGCAAGTACATTATTTATATGCTTGATGACGATCATCCATGTTACTCTTCTATTTTAGCATATTGCATAGAGCTACTACAACAACTGGGGAACCCGTTGGTGAAACATAAATATAGGAAAGAAAATTATATGACAGAAAATTTTGCTAATTAAGGAGGTGCTAGTTCAACAAAGGCCAACTCTTTTGTGTTTTGCACACTACCTCCATTGTTTGTCGAAGGGAAAACAGAAGAAGAGAAAGCATAATTTCCTTCGTGGAGGCTAAAAAAGTTTTGGTGCGGAACTGGTAGTTGAGGAATTCATGGTAGTGGTAGTGTGGTAGGTAGTGTAGTAGGTAAGTAATTTATTTTATTATAATATTATTTTGCTAAGTGTCTTAATTTTACAGAATTCATGGTAAAATGTAATAATATTTATT
>JAJOOH010035194.1:0-14901 GCA_029582605.1 Solanum gracilifrons
ATATAAGATTTTTTCAATCAAGCACGAACACTAATTCAAATTTTTTTTTTTTTTAAAAAATAAATTCAAATTAGGTTCTTAAAGTGGAATCTCAATATTTTTTTCTCGTGCTCAAATGTCAGTGTTGCCCTCATTCCCTTAAGCTCCTACTGAATACATTGAATTTTTTTAATTTTTAAAGTTGTTTGAAACATTTTTTTCACTTGATTTATTTTCTTAAGGTTTGTGAGTAGTAGTACCAAAAACTCAAAAACTAATTTGATCCGATTTTCAGGAACTTGAAAGTATTTAAAGATCATTTTAAAAAAAAAGCTAATCAATTCGAAGATAAAAATATCAAAATCTATAGTCAAACACTAGCTTATTCTTTTGCTTTGGTAATCTTAAATATAAGTTGGAATCTTTGACATAACAATTATTTCTATATCACCTAATACGTGATAAGTGTGACATCTTTTCAGGCGCTCATAATAATAAATTACGATACAATTAAAATGTAATTGTAACCTACAATTTTCAAATTTAAAGAACGAGGTTTCACAAATATACAAGTACATATATTAACTTAAGAAGTAAAGTGGCACACAACAATAATTAAGCAAACAAACAACGAATAATTACTATAAATAAATAAAAGGAGGATAACTTTTTTTACGTACCCATTTTTTATCTTGATAGCAGAATTGGTGTAAATTGACTTTTACGAAGATTAGGTTAAAGGTTATTGATCGTAAACTAAAGAAGCTCAATCATGAATGAAAGATTTAGAGAAGAGAAAAAGAAAGAAGAAGAAGAAGAAGAAGAAGAAGAAGAAGAAGAAGAAGAAGAAGAAGAAGAAGAAGAAGAAGAAGAAGAGAGGAGAAGATTTCATATATTGGCTTAAAACAAAAATACAATGGAGAGTAGCTATATATAGAGCTATCCTTGTAACTACTTTTGATAACAGTACATTGAGTTAGTTATAACTAACTCTTCTTGATAGACTAAATTGCCCTTTCTGTTACTAACTAACTATTAACACTAATGTCACCTACTTTACATCACAACACTCCCCTTCAAGCTAGGTGGTGCAAAAATGTTTAGCACTCCTAGCTTAGATAGTAGGTGTTCATGTTGAAGTCTAGATAGTCCTTTGTACGTCTGCAGGCTGATCTCTTGTAGAAAGATAATTCAAGTTAGTTAATCATTGTTGTAGTTTCTCCCTTATAAAGTGGCAATCGATTTCAATATGTTTTCTCCTTTCCTGCTATACTGGATTTGTAGCAATTTGAATCGCTGCTTTATTGTCACTGTAAACTTGGACTGGCAATTGAACTTCAGCTCCTACTCCTTTCAGCTGTCACTCCCCTAGCCTACACCCTGGACGTGACCGGCACTCGAAGACCATTGCTGGCCCCAAGCGAACCCTTGGTCTGGCTTACTTACTCAGCAGAAGACTTAAAGCATTAAGAAAAAAATTCAAATGCTAACTAACTCAACTGTCTGGAACTGAAATAAAAAATGTTTTTAAAAATAAACATTTAACTTAGCCAAAATGGAAACTCACATCTGAACATATGAAAATGGTAATATAAAGGCAATTGAAATACTAACTGTCTGACTATCTATGAAGCCTCTAAAAGTACTGAGATGGATGTTGGAACAGACCCCATAACATCCTAATGAGCTAAACTAGAACTGAAATGAAAATGGATCCTCCGGAATGCAAGGAGGCTCACCAACTGACTCTGAATTGCTCACTGGATCAACGGTGCGCCGGAATGTCGATCATAGCTACCTATGTCTGCATCATAATACGATGCAGGTCAACTGGCATCAGTGCATTGAATATACGAGTATGCGAGTTGGATTGCTAAAACAACATAGGCTAGAAATAGATTATGAAAGAAACACTTACCTTGGCTCTTCTCAACTCCTGAATACTTAACTAAACTCATTTTATTATAAAGTTGTTTAAACCAAGTGGAATATAAAAAAAATTGTTGAAAACATGCTGTTAATTCATAATAGTGATGATACAACTCTTTACTTCACACTGTCGAGGCCCATCCTATACCTTGCCTGATATAGGAAGCTAACTCACTAAGTGGACCCATTAGTCTATGCGAAAAGGATTCATCTAAAAAGTATGACCCTTTTCTACCCATGATGGCTACATGGTTTATGGAGACTTGAGTTAATATGGACTCACATCCCCATATCGGTGCTCAAACTACTCCCAAAAATATACTTAGTTCATATGTTTTTAAAAAAACAACTTCTTCTGTTATTTGAGATTAGTGCTCAAAAACTTAGCTCAAAGGCTATCTTGGAAATCTCAGTTTCCTTGCTTGCTTCATTTAGAAAGTTATTTCTCTTTTCTGAAAACTAGCCCGAAGGCTCCTTGGAAATCTCAGTTTCTATTCTTATTTAAATGTGAAAACATTTAAAAACTTCTTTGGGAATACTTAGTTCCCTAATAGATTTTGAGAAATGAACTCAACTCTTTACTCTTTGCTTAACTTGAAACTTTCAGTCTGAAAACGATACTAAAAACATTTGTGAAAGACTTTTGAAAAACTTTAAGAACTTATCTTGACTTAACTTTTGACTTCTCTTGACTTTGGTCTTAACTGCTCTTGACTTGACTCTTAACTGGTCCTTGAATTGAATTATGAATTCAAGGATTGTGATTTGTGATTGGAAGGATCTCATGATGTTTAGGAATGATTCTGGATAGCTTAATATGAGAAAAGACCAAAAATCAATATTTGAGGGTGGGTCCGCGACGCGAAGAAGCTTTTAAAATTTACTTTCGAAAATGACTGTTGAGGCAGAGGACTCCCAATTTCGTGACGGCTACGCGACGTGAAACGAGAATTCCCAATTTTGGGATCCAGCTCCGCGACGCACCACCACTGTTAGAACTCTGTTGGTAGCTCTAACTCATAAACTATATTGTTAATCTTCTTAGATATTATGTAAGGGCCAATATACCGCGGGACTGAGTTTCCCCTTCTTACCAAGTCTTATAACACCCTTTCTGGGTGAAACTTTCAAGTAACTCAACCATTGGTACACACAACTTACCTTAATATCTCAATACACCATCTCCCCCTTGTTCAAAAGCTAATACTTTTTGCTAATGAAAATTTGCCTTCAATTCAAGCAAGATAGGGTCTTGGTGTTGCTTGCCTTTTACTTATGACACTAATGATGATTCAGACCCATTCATCACCACTATTCCTTCTTCTGTAGAATTCATTAATCGAACTACTAATCGTGCAAGTCTATGCACATCTTTTTGCTATCTTTTTCTTACCTTCCTCAAAATGGCGGTACTACCCATAGACAACCTGCTCAAGGCATCCGCAACAACACTAGTCTTACCTGGGTGATAAAGAATACTCATGTCATAATCCTTAAGTAACCCTAACCACTCTCTGTGTCTGAGATTAAGCTCCTTTTGACTATATACATACTGAAAACTCTTGTGATCGGTGAACACTTCCTCATGAACACCATAAAGATAATGGCGTTATATTTCAAAGCAAAAATTACAGCAACCAACTCTAAGTCATGGGTAAGATAATTCTTCTCATGAACTTTCAATTGCTCATTAAGCTCTTTCAACTCAGCTGGTGCCATTCAGTATGGCAGATAAGATATAGGATGAGTATCAGGAAGAATGTCTATACCAAAGTCTATTTCTCTCTTAGAAGGGACTCCGGGAAGATCATTAGAAATGACTTCTGAAAACTCTTTTACTACTGAAACTGATTGAATAAGAGGTACCTCAACACTTGAGTCATTCACTTGGACTAAGTGATAGACACACCTCTTAGAAACTAACTTTCTTGCCTTAAGGTACGAAATGAAACAACCCTTAGGCACTGCTGAACTGCTTTTCTACTCTAAGACTGGCTTATTTCGAAACTGAAACCTGACTACTCGAGTTCCACAATCAACTGAGGCATAACAGGCATGAAGACAGTCCATACCAAGAATGACATCAAAATCTACTATGTCTAACTCAATTAAATCAGCCATGGTACTCTCGTGATTGATGGAAATGGGACAATCACGGTAGACTCTCTCTGATAGAATAGACTCACCAACAGGTGTAGAAACAGTGAATGGTTCACTAAGTTGCTCAGGAATAACATCAAAATTCATAGCAACATATGGAGTTACAAAAGATAAACTCGCTCTTAGGTCTATCAAAGTATAAACAGTAAAGTCAAAGACTTGAATCATACTAGTGACAACATCTCGTGAATCCTCTTGCTTTTGGCGACTGTTGATAGCATATAAATGGTTTGTCCCTCCGCTAGTACCATTTCCTTGCATGTTCTTTGGACACTCTCGCATGAAGTGACCCTCTTGTCCACACTTGAAACAACTTATCTGGCCCTGGCGATACTTTCCTGGGTGGGTTATACCATACCTAGCACATGCAAGAGCCTAGTTACTTCCTTGTACCACACTACCTTGAGACTGTGCAGGTTAGCTCTGGAATTCTGACCACTGTACTCACCTTTGTTCCTAGGTGCAGATGCACTAGCAGATGATGGAGCAGGTCCCTTCTATTCCTGTTGGAAAGAAGGTCGGTTGTCATTACTCCTCTGCTGCCCGAACTCATTCCCTGTCTTGGCTCTCTTGCACTAAAATTGTTCTCTATCTCTTAGCTTTTCTTCTTCAACCTGCTGCACATATACCATCAACCTCGAGATATCTATGTCACCTATGAACATTGCAGCCCTACCATACTTACTCGATAGATGACACAACCCAACAACAACCATGCTCGTCCTACTCCTCATCTCCACAACCATTTCAGGAGTATAGCAAGACAGTTGGGTGAATTTCAACCCATATCAAAGAATCTTGCTTAAGTGTGAGGAACTCTCGCACCTTAGCCTCTTTCAGTTCTCGGGGAAAGAAACGCCCCAAGAAAACTTCCTTGAAACAGACCCAACTCACAGGTGGTGCATCCTCAGCTCTACCCTATTTCAACTGATCAAATCAGGTCCTAGCAACATTCTTTATCCGATATGCAACTAGATCAACTCTTTTAGTATCAACAACGTGCATCATATCGAATACCTTTTTCAGTTTTTCAATAAAGTTCTTCAGATCCTAGTAGTGCTTGAACCAGTGAAACTTGGGGGATTCATCCTGAAGAACTCACGAATTCTCGAAGTGTCATCCCCTTGTTGTCGAGCTCCTCTTTGCTGACCAACTTGGTTAGTCACAGCTTGACTCAGCATTCTAATTGCTTCTCTGAACTCAGCATTAGTAACTTCTCCTTGCAGTTGCACCTCAGGTGCATTAGGTAGTTCTTGCTCTTAAACATTTCTCCTAGCTGGGCGACCTCTGACTGCTCTTTGTGGAAGCATGATTGTCTGAAAACACGCGCAGCATGATTGTCTGAAAACACGCGCAAACACGAATTAGAGGGAAACTTTTTGGAGACCAAACTCTAATGCACAAAATGAGTGTGAAAGAATTGAAAATTTTTCCTAAATGTTGCAGCCTCCTAATTATGGATGTGGCGCGTTTTACACCGATAACTAGGACTTTACAGACACAACTTCATAGACTCCCTAGGACTCTTGAACTTTATGCTCTAATACCAAGTTTTTCACTCCCCGAGCCTACACCCTAGATGTGGCCGGCACTCGAAGACCATTGCTAGCCCCAAGCAAACCTTTGGCCTGACTTACATACTCAATAAAAGACCTAAAGCATTAAGAAAAGAATTCAAATGCTAACTAACTCAACTGTCTGGAATTGAAATAAAAAATGTTTTTAAAAATAAACATTTAACTTAGCCAAAATGGAAACTCACATCTGAACATATGAAAATGGTAATATAAAGACAACTGAACTACTAACTGATTGACTATCTATGAAGCCTCTAAAACTACTGAGATGGATGTTGGGACAGACCCCACAACATCCTAATGGGCTAAACTAGTATTGAAATGAAAATGGATTTTCCGAAATGCAAGGAGGCTCACCAACTGACTCTGAACTGCTCACTGGATCAACAGTGGGCCGAAATGCCGATCCTAACTACCTATGTCTGCATCATAATACAATGCAGGTCAATTGGCATCAGTACATTGAATGAACGAGTATGCGAGTTGGAATGCTAAAACAACATAGGCTTGAAAGAGATTATGAAAGAAACACTTACCTTGGCTCTTCTCAACTCCTGAATACTTAACTAAACTCATTTCATTATAAAGCAGTATAAAACAAGTGCAATATAAAGAAAAACTGTTGAAAACATGCTATCAATTCATAATCATAATATCAGAAAAAAGAAAAACCATGCTCCCTCTCAAAGTCTACTTGTGCAATGCATGAATGAAGTCTCATACCCCCATTCACACTAAGCTGAACCCCTTGAGGAACCATGCAACTACTGTTGTGGGAGTTTCTCTAACCGACAATCATCACTTAAGAACTATAGTGATGATATAGCGCTTTACCTCACGCTGCCGAGGCCCATCCTATACCTTGTCGTGATATAGGAAGCTAACTCACTAAATGAATTCACTAGTCTATGCGAAAAGGATTCATCCAAAAAGTATGGCTCTTTTCTACCCATGATGGCTACATGGTTTATGGAGATTTGAGTTAATATGAACTCGCATCCCGATATCGGTGCTCAATACTTAGTTCATATGATTTTTAAAAAAACAACTTTCTCTGTGATTTGAGATTAATGCTCAAAAACTTAGTTCAAAGGCTATCTTGAAAATCTCAGTTTCCTTGCTTGCTTCATTTAGAAAGTTATTTCTCTTTTCTGAAAACTAGCCTGAAGGCTTTTTAGAAATCTCAATTTATGTTCTTATTTAAATGTGAAAACATTTAAAAACTTCTTTGGGAATACTTAGTTCCCTAATAGCTTTTAAGAAATGAACTCAACTCTTTACTCTTTGCTTAACTTGAAACTTTCAGTCTTAAAACAATGTTAAAAACATTTGTGAAAGACTTTTGAAAAACTTTAAGTACTTATCTTGACTTAACTCTTGACTTCTCTTGACGTTGGTCTTAATTGCTCTTGACTTGACTCTTAACTGGTCCTTGAATTGAATTATGGATTCAAGGATTGTGATTTGTGATTGGAAGGATCTCATGATGTTTAGGACTGATTCTAGATGGCTTAACATGAGAAAAGACTGAAAATTAATATTTGAGGGTGGGTCTGCGACGCGAAGAAGCTTTTAATATTTAGTTTCAAAAATGAATTTTGAGGTAGAGGACTCCGTGACGGCTCCGCGACGCGAAAAGAGAATTCCCAATTCTGGGAACCAGCTCTGCGACACGCCAGCACTGCTAGATTTCGTTTGACGAAATTCCTTCTTCATTTTCCAGCCCCAATTCACCCAAACTCAGTTCTTTTTCTTAAATCACTTTTAGATACAAATACCCAGCAAATGTACCTAAGAACCTAACTCGAAATGACTCTATAATGCAACGTAACGAACTTAGAAACTCTTCAATTCATCCCAATTCAAGAACAACATTCGAATTCAAGAATACAAGTCAACAATACCAACTTTCAAACTCTTTTAGGACGAATTTCGCTGAACTAAACATGTTTGGCACGTGGGTGAATGAACCCAATGCTATGAGAGACTCACATACCTTCTAAGATTAATCCATTTGCGAAATCCATAACCAAATTGCAGATCTTGGCGAAACTTGAACGTTCTTCTCCTTCCTCCTCTTTTCTCCTCTTCTTGTCTCATCTCTAGAAACCCTAACTCTTTCGGTAAAAGTGTAAACTGATGTAACTCAACTTAGACCCCTAATTAATCACCAAAAACGAATTAAAATAAAAGGGTATGGAAAAGACCAAACTACCCTTTAAAAATCCGGATTGAACTTTTCTTACTCCCACAACCCAACTTCCAAATGACATAACTCACTCATACAAACTCGGAATCGCACAACTTGGCGGCGTTGGAAAGATCATTCCAATAGCTTTCCAACCATATTTGGAACTACACATAACTCATCCTAATCTAGGAGTTATGGTCATTTGAAATTGACCAAAACTCAACTTTAACTTACTTGCAATTTTCCAGATTTCCTTATACTTTCCAAAAATAACTATTTCCAGATTTTTAAACTTCATTCTAGTTCTTTCTAGTTGCGAGGTGTTACATTAATCCAACCAACCATACTAATTCTGATACAGTGGATGCAAGGCTTTTATATTCAGCTTCAGCTGAGCTTTTCGACACTGTTGTTTGTTTCGTTGCCTTCCAAGAGACTAATGACTGACCAAGTTTCACCATATACCCTGTTACAGACTTCCTGGTTAATATACAAGAAGCCCAATCAGCACCACAAAAGGCAGTCACCAACTCATCTGAGTTAGTGGACAATAACAAACTTTGTCCAGGTTATCTCGTTATATATCTGACTACTCTTAGTGCATCATCATGGTGTGACTTCTTTGGTTACGGTAAGAATTGACTAAGAGTTTGTGTACTGAATGTTAAATCAGGTCTTGTCATATTCAAATACAATACCTTGCCTAATAATCTTTGATACATTGTTTGATCTACCAGGGGATCCTCTGTCTCTGCCTGACCCTTCTTTACATGTTCATCATATAATTTTGATGTTATTTTAACATTGATATCAATAGGGGTTCCTGCAGGTTCGGCTGCTGATAAGCCAACCTCAGATATAAGCTTAAGAGCATACTTTCTCTGATGCATTAATATACCATATGTTGATCTAGTGAATTCAATTCCTAGGAAATACTTTAACTCACCTAGATCCTTCATCTTAAATGCTAGTTGCAGTGCCCTCTTTGTGTCTTCTATCAGCTTTAGACTACTGCCAATTATCAACATATCATCCACATACACAAGTACTATAATGATCCCCTCTTCTGCTTTGTTAATAAACAATGAATGATCATGTTGGCTTTACTGTAACTTCAATTTAAGCAATTCTTTAGTCAGTTTATGATTCCACTATCTAGGGGCCTTTTTGAGACCATAAAGGGATTTGGTCAACCTACATACCTTCTCCCATTGACTGACTAAGCCCTTTGGCAACTGCATATAGATCTCATCATCTAAGTCACCATGCAAGAAGGCATTAAACACATCCATTTGATGGATATGTCAATGCCTTGATGCTGCAAGTGACACAATGATTCTGAATGTGACCATCTTAACTATTGGAGAAAAAGTTTCCTTGTAATCTATCCCTTCCTGTTGGATATAACCCTTAGCCACTAGCTTTGCTTTAAATCTTTCAACCTCACCAGTAGATTTATACTTGACTTTGTAAATCCATCTACAACCTATAGATCTCTTGCCAGGTGGTAGATCAGTTATCTCCCAAGTATGATTACTTTCAAGGGCATCCACCCACCGTTGATATTTCACAGCTTTAGAGTAGGTGTCAGGTTTCTTTATTATAGAGGTAGTAGCAATGTAGGACGGGTAGGAAGATGAGAGATAATCATAGCTTATATTGTTGCAAATGGAGTGGGGAACAACCTTATTGAGAGGACTTGAGACAAAGTCCTTCATCCAAACTGGAGGTTGTTTATGTCTAGAGGATCTTCTAGACTCAGAAACTAACCTAGAATCATTAGGAATAGAATTTGATACTACTTCATCAGGAGCCATCACAGGACCAGGTATTGCATTACTTAAGGGAAACTCAGATTCATCATGTTGAACTAGAGAAGGGCATGCAGTGGTAGGACACTGAAGGGACAACACGTAATCTAGACTAGGAGTGGCTGTAGAATCATGTAGAGAGTCTGGAAATAACTTTTCCTGAGCAGGACTAGGCACCTGAGCAAAAGGGAACTGATCATCTTTAAAAACCACATCTCTACTTACAAAAAATTATCTTTTACCTAGATCAAGTAGAATGTATCCTTTCTGAATTTCATAATATCCCATATGAACTGCAGACCTGACCCTTGGCATTACTATGTCATGTTTAGTCAAATGTTTGGCAAAGCACAAGCATCCTATAGTCTTGAGGTGAGTCAATATTGGTTTCCAACCATACAATCTCTCATAAGGTGTCTCATACTTAAGTACACTACTAGGTAACCTGTTAATGAGATAAGTGGCAGCTAACACACGCTGACCTCAATATCTCAATGGTATGTTTGCCTGAAATCTGAGTGCTCTTGTGACCTCAAGTAAATGCCTATGTTTCCTTTCAGCAACACCATTTTGTTGAGGGGTATGAGGACATGATATTTGATGCAGAATGCCCATTTCCTTGAACATACTTACACACACTGAGTTCACAAACTCAGTATCATTGTCAGACCTTAATATTTTGACTGGTTTCCTAAATTGAGTTTTAATAAACAAAAGGAATTCTTTAATAGAAACACACACAACTGACTTATGTTTGAGCAAAAATAACCATGGCATCCTAGAAAAATCATCAACAATGGTAAGAAAATACTTGCTACCATCAACTGTAGGTGTAGCGCAGGGTCCCCAAACATCAACATGTATCAAATCAGAACAAGTTGTAGTTTTTATACTACTCACAGGAAAAACTAATCTGGTTTGTTTAGCATAAGGACATACAAAACAACTAGTCACTTTACACATAGTTTGTTGACTCATAGCAAGCATTCTTGCAAGAACTGCAGAAGACACATGTCTCAATCTTTGATGTCATAATTCCATGTCTACTGCCTTTGTATTATTGACAGTAAATGAAACTTCTTTGCCAGTACTTGAATCACTTTTATTGGTGAAGGGCTTCATTAGTAGATACAAACCACCTTCTTCCTTACCAACTTCCTTCACCTTCCCACTGCAGAGCTCCTGGAAAACACAGAAGTTAGGAAATAATGTGACAAAACACCCTAACTCCTTTGTGAGTTGACTGACTGATAACAAATTGTACTTGAAGTCAGGAACATGCAATACATTAGTGACCAGACTTCTGGCTAATAAAGCACATGAACCAACATGAGATACTTGTGTGGTAGTACCATTTGGTAGATACACAAGTTTAACTTCTGCAAGTTTTGACACTGAATCTTCTACCATCATGTCCAAGCTAGAGACCATATGATTTATTACACCTGTATTAACAATCCATACTTGATTGTGATCAATAACAGAAGAAGTTTTACCTAAAGTACTAGCAGTGTTGCAAGCAAAAATAGTAGAAGCATCTGATTTATGTTGAACCATCTTCAAAATATGATCATATTGGTCTTTTGTAAATGTGCAACCATGTAGCATCTGTTGAACCTCTCTCTCAGCTTGACTTATTATTCTGTTTGGAGTAACAGTAGATGACACTTCAAGAGCAAGACCATTCATAAGTTGTTGTTGGTTAAGTGAGATTCCCCAGCCACGTGGAGGAATATTTGTATTGAGACCATATGTAAAGTTGGCATAGGCTGATGGATAATGACTAGAAGGACTGCTAGCTTGTCGACTAGACCCCCCTTGTACCTTCCTTTTGCATTCAAAATCAGGAGGATAACCCACTATTTTATAGCAAAACTCTTTGCTATGACCTTTACACTTGCAAAAATCACATATTAGTAGGGAATTCCTTTTGAACTTCTTATTCACACCAGAGCTACTACCAACACCTGAACTACTATCAGCTTTTGAGTACATAGCAATAAAAGAATCCAAACTAATAAATGTCATTCCCAAACTAGTAGTACAGGTTACCATAGCCTTTTGACATTCATTTCCAACTATCATTGAATACACATGATTAATTGTTGGTAATGGATCTAGCATAAGAATCTGACTCCTGGCTTGTTGATAGGATTCATTCAACCCCATTAAAAACTGACATACCTTCTGTCTGTTCATGTGAGTCACAAATCCTTTTGAAATCTCACAATTGCAACAAGGTTCTAGCACTAATATCTCAAATTCATCCCACAGAGTTTAAGCCTTGTGTAATACTCAGAAACAAATGAAGTACTCTGTTGTATAGAAGATATGTCTTTGTGCAAACTATAGGTTCTAGAACCATCTACTCGATCAAACATTTCTCTTAGATTTGTCCAAACATCAAATGCACTAGAGACAAATGCAAGACCACTCAACAAACCTTTGGACACAGAGTTCAACAACCAAGACAACAAAATTACGTTCACCCTTTCCCAATGTCGCCACAATTCGACACTATACATTTCCTTTCTAACAGTTCCATCAATTAACCCAAGCTTATTTCTTCCTAACAATGCTAAATGAATAGATCTACTCCATAGCATATAATTTTCAATACCAAGCAATTGAAACGAAATCAAGCTAATACCACTAACATCAGTAGGATTAAGAATAGAAGATGATTATAATCAATACCTTGTGATTGCACTGAACTGCTAGTTTAAGAAACAAAAGCTACAGATCCATTTGAGGTAGGACAGTCGAATTACTTTCAGGTGCCATTTATGATCAAATTGAGCTTCAAATCGCGGAAGCAAATAACTAACAATATAGCTAACAGTTCAAACACAAACAATACAGATTCCAGCCTTATCTCAAGCTACGCTATGTAACCACCTTTAACAAACTTCAATGAATCGATGAATCAAGTAATTGATTATTTGATCCTTTGAACAATACCGACTTCAGTTCCAAATCAGACTGAAGCACAAAGCTCTGATACCATGATCGTAAACTAAAGAAGCTCAATCATGAATGAAAGAGAAAAAGAAAGAAGAAGAAGAGAGGAGAAGATTTCATATATCGGCTTAAAGCAAAATTAAAATACAATGGAGAGTAGCTATTTATAGAGCCATCCTTGTAACTACTTTTGATAACAGTACATTGAGTTAGTTATAACTAACTTTTCTTGATAGACTAAATTTCCCTTTCTGTTACTAACTATTAACACTAATGTCACCTACTTTACATCACAACAGTTATAAATAGAAGTTAGATATGTAATTATGTCCATATGAATTTGATCTTTCTTCATCCATTCGTTAGAAGTGAGACATTAATGAAGAGTCATAAATATGAAAAATAACTTTATTTTGACAACCCAGTATTACTCTTTTTTAAAATTTAAATGACGGTTATATGACTAAGTTGGTTTAATATTGCCGCTAAAAACTGTTTATTTTTTAATTATTAATTTTAAAATAGAAAACTACTTTTAACCTTTTTTTTATGTATACCAGATGTAATCCGTCTGTATATCATGTTTTTTCACCTGTATATTAGCTTCCCTTACACCTGTATATCAACTTCCCTTTACACTCTTCTTTATTGGATCGGCTAGTTGACTCAATAAAAAATAAAAGAAGATTAGCTTATAACAAAGTTTAAACTTAAATAAAGGAAACTCATGTTCTAAAATAAACAAGGTATACATATTCAAAAGTATAGATGATTCTAATTAACAAACAGGGGCAGGGGATCAATATTCTCAAATTTTCTTATGACTTAATATGTGCAATGAGCATAAGAAGGGATCACAATACTCGTGTTATACTAGAACCAAGGTGATATTCAAAATTGAAACAACTATAGGGGTATCTATTAAGTTACTAAGTCACACTATGAAAGTTTGGAAAAGGATGGTGAAGATGATGGTGAGGAGGGACGTCGAAATTTCTGTGAACTAGCTTGTATTCATGTCGGACGCTCAACTAAAAAAATTATTCACCTTGTAAGAAAATTGATGGAGCATTACAGAGAAAAATAAAGATTTACACATGTTAATTGACCTAGAAAAAACTTACGACAAAGTTTTAAGAGAGCTTCTATGAGATGCTAGGAGGTTAGAGCCTTATAGGTATTACCAGACACGGGACCCCGTGGGCCCAATATATATTACTCTTTCTGTTTTACACTACAGGAAAAGTGTGAATTACATGAGGATTTTTCTAGGGATTAGTATGAAAATTTACAGGAGAATTATTTTCTTGCAAATTTTCATACTAATCCCCAGGAAAATTCCCATGTAATTCACCATTTTCTAGTAGTGTTAATTTATGGGATATATGTGGAATTAGAAGTTAACCAATTTTTTAACAATGATATTATCTATTAGAGACAATCAATTTTTTTATATATATATAGAGAGAGAAATTTTAAGTTGCTAATTATTGTGATTTATAGTATTTTTTACATAATTTTCACATAATATATATCACTCCCCTTGTGTTGATTTATGTGATACAAATGAAATTTCAAAATTAAAAAAAATTCTTTTTGATATTTAAGTTATTAATTATTGTGATTTACAAAGTATTTTACATATTATATATATAGATATATATATTTATGTGGTGTAGATGAAATTTTGAGAGTTAACGAAAACTTATTATATATTTTCAAATATTTTAAACTATTAATTATTATGATTTATAATACTTTTTACATAATTTTTTAATATTTATAAAGTGATAAAAGACCATTTTTAAAAAGAAAACACTGAAATTACCAAACTTCCCCTGGCTACAAGCGGGCATGTTTGACGAACTGCTACCTGCTTGTAGCCTCTTCTACATATTAGAAAAATTACTACTGTATATATAGCATGTATGATTAGATATTACATTCTTCATTGTTTATATTAAATTAATCATGAAGTTTTTACCTACCTAAATTTTTCTACACAATAAATCATCATTCATAAACATATCACATGTAGTAGTGGAGGTATTCATTCTTCAATTTAAATAAATGAATGCCTAAAAAACAAATATCACATATCATGCAGAGTCCATTTATGAAAGGTTCATCAATTATTATTACTCAAGAAGTGATTTCTTGAATGGTGATAAGAAGAGGATGATCAATGCCATACTCTATGAATTCCTCTTAAAGAAGTCTCTTTTTGATGGAAAAGAAAATATTTATAAATAACATTATAGAAGTGATACAATTTCCTATAAAACATTATATA
>JAJOOH010035196.1:0-11493 GCA_029582605.1 Solanum gracilifrons
ATATATATATATATATATAAATATATATATATGAATTGGAATGAAATTCGAAAAAAATAAGGTTGATTTGAAAGAGAAAGCTTTGGAGATGATTAATAAGGAATAGTGACCGTAAAACATGTCTGAAAATAAATGATTAAGTATGTAATAGCATATTTGCTATTTAATATTTAAATAAATTCATAGTAAATAAATAAAATATACTATAGCTATGTGCCTTAAATATATAACAAAGTTTGCCATATCATATAGTTTTTCCTTAAATGAATGGTAAAAATGAAAAAAAGTATCAAAAATTTTCTTGTGCTATGAACAATCAATTTATTTTGGACTATAATAAAGTCTTAACCATTCACTTAATATTTATACAATAATTATAATTTTAAATATTTCATGTGAAAAAAGTTGAGTAAAAAATTATCAAAAAAGTTTATATTATATTTTAAATGAACGAAAAAAAGAGAGTAAACTATGAGGAAGTAACCATTAGGTGCAGTAAACACACAATTGGCTAAGGGCATAATAATGAAGCAACACAAAAGTCAAAACTTTGTGGGACCAACAAGAAAATGCATTGCCAACAACCAAAGCCAATTGTTATAATTGAAAAGCCCGATTAAATAAGACAAGTTGTAATTGGCTTCGATTAGATAACTAGATGATGTGTGCCTGTGCAAGGCACGAGTCCGTGTCCTACATCATTGTTTGTTTAGCCGTTAGAACTTCTCAAGCTTTTTCTTCAATATAAATCACTTAGAAAACAAAGTAACAAATTAAATGAACCATGCATATGAGTTGACATAATGCATGTCACTCCTCGAGCCTACACCCTGGGCGGGACTGACACTCGAAGACCATTGCTGGCCTCAAGCGAACCCTTGGCCTGACTTACTAACTCAGCGGAAGACTTAACTCATCACATACACATTTATGAAGTAACTAGAATGTTATAAAGAAATATTCAACTGGCCTTTAAGGCAAACTCAAGTCTTTAACACATGAAATGAAAAGTAAAGATAACTGAAATACCTAACTGATTGTCTGTCCGTCTATGAAGCCTCTAAACAACTAAGATGGATGTCAGGACAGGCCCACGACATCCTAATAAACTAATACTAAAATGGAAAGCAATGAAAATGAGTCCTCTGGAATGCAAAGAGGCTCACCAACAAACTCTGAACTGCTCACTGGATCAACAATGTACCGGATGTCAATCCTAGTTACATGTGTCTGCATCATAATAAGATGCAGGTCAACTGGCATCAGTACATTGAATGTACGAGTATGCGAGTTGGAATGCTAACAAACATAGGCTGGAAAGAGAATCTGGAAGAAACACTTACCTTGGATCTTCTCAACTTATGAATACTTACTGAACTCATTTCAATATAAAACAGTTTAAAACAAGTGCAATATAAAGAAAAGTTGTTTAAAAACATGATGTCAACTCTGTGTATATACAAGAATACAACAACTCTGAAATATATGTAAAAATACAATAAACTGATGTATATAAAAGTACAATAACTTCTGTGGTAGTTTCTCTAACCGACAACCATCACATAAGAGCTATAGTGATGATACAACGATCTACCTCACGCTGCCAGCGCATCCTATACCCGGCCAAATGTATAGGACCTGAACTACTAAGTGGATTCACTAGTCTATTGTGAAAAGGGTTCATCTAAAAAGTATGACCCTTTTCTACCCATGGTGGCTATATGGTTTTATGGAGACATGAGTTATCTAAACTCATGCTCGCCTCCAATTCGGTGCTCAATACTACTCCCAAAATATAGTAGCTCTTATGTTTAAAAACATACTTCTTCTGTGATTTGAGATTAGTGCTCAAAAACTTAGCTCAAAGGCTATCTTGGAAATCAAAGTTTCCCCTCTTGCTTCATTTAGAAAGCGATTACTTTTTCTGAAAACTCGCCCGAACGCTCTTTGGAAATCTCAATTTCCGATCTTATTTAAATGTGAAAACATTTAAAATCTCTTTGGAAATACTTAGTCCCCATATACTTTTGAAGAAATGAACTTCAATCTATACTCTTTACTCTTTTCTCAACTTGATCTTTAAGTCCTAAAACAAGGTTTAAAGCATTTAAAAAAGACTTCTTGAAAAGACTCTGAAAACTTCCTAGACTTGGCTCTTGACTTTCCTTGAATTTGAATTTATGGATTCAAGGTTATGATTCATGTTTATGGATGATTTCTAGGTGTTTAGAAGTCATTTAGAGTAGTTAGAATCAATGGAAAGTGTTAGGACACTTTAGAATAACTTAAATAGGCTAAACGATGAAAAACTGGTGAAAAACACCGATCCGAGCGCATCCCTGGCGCGCCGCGCCAGACCCTAACTTACTAGGGGTTGTTTTGGGTGCACTGCAGGGGCGCCCCCCCAACCTCCTGGAGCTATGGGGAGCGACGCGCCTGGCCCTCCCCAGGTGCGTCTGACGAGTATTTCAACTCGTTTTCTGATCCTAAATCGTTTCAATCTAATTCTTTTTCCCAAATTCACTTAGATTCATGTACCCAAATCATATGCACAAAAATCTAACCCAAACAACTCAAGGAAACAATACTTAATCATCAAGAAACTCCTTAATCCCAACTCATATTCAAGAACGAAATCAATTCAAGAACAACTATCAAGAACATCAATTTCTCAATCTTTTTAGGAAGAAAATACGCTGAATTAAACATGTTTGGCGTGTGGGTGAACTAACCCAACGCTATGTGATCTCACATACCTTGTAGGGATCACCCCCGACGAATTTCACAAGCCAAACTTTGACGATCTTGAACATTCTTCCTTTTTCTTCTCCTTTCTCCTTAGCCCTAGCGTGAAAACCCAAATTCTAAAACTGACTAAAATCTGATTTGACCCATATTAAACTCCTAAAAATGGATTAAAATAATAGGGCAATGAAAAGACTAAAATACCCCTTAAAAATTCCGGATTGGACATTTCCTTAATCCAATAGCCCAACTTTCAAAGGGGATAACTCACTCATCCAAATTCAGAATCGCGCAAACTTGGCGGCGTTGGAAATATCATCCCAAGAGCTTTCCAACCATATCTGGGACTACACATAAATCATCCTAAGCTAGGAATTCTAGTTGTTTGAAGTTGACCAAAAACTCATTTTAACTTACTCAAAAATTTCCAGATTTCCTTGTACTTTCCAAAAATGACTATTTCCAGATTTTTAACTTCTTTCTAGTTGCAAGATGTTACAATGCATCTAGCTAAGAAGAAAACACGGACAGTTTACAACATAACTAAGAGTTTGAGACAGTGAGAAGTAAAAGTATAAAATTAAATCTAAGTGTGTTATAACTTTACCATTTTCAGTTCATTTAGTACAAAATTATTTCTAAAATATTTATTTTTCTAGGCAAGCAGCAAGGTGTTTTCACTTGATAGGAAAGCATGTCCCTCTTTAAATGGCTTTCCTGGAGCAACACTTCATAACGTAACTCTAAACCACAATTTTTGTAAAAATGGGTTCTAGATTTGCATTTGACAGCATTCTGGAGGGTACTATCCAAGACCGCCACATTCCAAAATTCTCATATAGACTATCAATCTTCTAGAAAGATTTTAACCCAAGATCTTGAGGTCTTAGACCCTTCTTTGTATCAGCCATTTTCAGCACACGCTTATGTTTCATGGCCTACTTTCTTCTGCAGTACATTGTTGATAATCGCCGGGAGAACAATCTGTGGCATGTCAAATTTGTTTTATTCTCCACACTTCTAACTCGGATTAAAGAGACGTGAGATGAATAATTGTCCATTTCTCTTGGCCAAATTCCAATTAAACTTAAGCTTATCCGAATAACCAAACCTCAACCATCTTATACAAAACAACAACATTAAAAGATTGCACTATTACCTAACTTAATACTTGTAAACCTCAATTATATAAAGGAATCAATCATCAGCCAGAGACGTAAGATAAATTGAGGGCTATCCTAAAGTAAAGACATAGAAAAACTACTAAACAAATAATCAGAAGGCAAATCGGCCAATAAAGTAAACTAAACAGATCAAGTAAAGGCAAACTATCTACTTATGAGTAAATAGAAAAAATATGCAGAATAAACTTATATATTCAGTCAGTAAAAAGTCGCCATTCATACATGAATAAAAATGTATAATCTTCATAACATGATAGAAAATAAAAAAGTAAAAGGTACTGCACCAGTCTGAAACGAAGGAGAAATTTTCACAGGTAATTACTTGTGTGTAGTTTGAAATTGATTAGCTTGGTCTTAAAATCTAATACATCTGGAAATTAAAACAAAACAATTGCAACAGATTCAGCACACATTTATTTCGATCTCTAACATGTTTGTTGATTATTATTTATAATTAGAGGAGGTTGATTTAGCAAACATCAGGAAATATAGGGATTAGTATGGCATTTATGACAGTAATGAAAGGCTACATAATGGTTTTGACAATGCCTTCGTACTCGAGCATGGAGAAGAGAGCATTTGGAGCCAATTTAATCCTCACTGATCCAACCAAAGGGATGGAAGGCACTGTTAAGAAGGCTTATGAAGTTTTGGAATCTACACCTAATGTTTTCACGCTTCAATAATTTTCCAACCATGTAAACACTCAAGTAATTTTAAGAAACTTAACTTAATTAATATATTCTCTGTTTTACTACAAAATTCTCAATTGCTTCATATCAAAAACAAGTTCATTTTGACACAATTGGCCCTGAAATAAGGAAAGAAACTCTAGGTAATGTTGACATATTTATCATGGGATACTGGTGTTCGAAAGTATCTCAAATCTAAAAATCCTAATGTCAAGTTAAATATATACTCTAATGTAGTACTCTTGATTCCTCGAGATAGAATCAGTAAACGTCCAAGGTAATCCCATGTCAAGAAATTGAGAAGAATACTATGTCAAAAATAGTTAACATTGTGCTTATATGGACTCCAGCAAAGTGAAAGCAATATATTGAATGGTGGAAAACAGGTCCTCATCATATAACGGGAAATGAGGTCGGATTCAAGCCAGATATCCTTGACATGGATCTAATAAAGGAACACCGACACTGGAAAAGTAGTGAAAGATTACCTAGCTAAATATAACCAAAGTTACACAATCCCTTAGAAACGAAGTTCGTGATTAAGATATAATAGAGCTAATAAGGTGAATTTCCTATCGAAGAATCAAGGAATACCTCAACTAACAACCACGTATCAAGTGTAATTCCACAAATGGAGTACGGAGAGGGTGGTGCACGGATTATTTCAAGTAGGGGTGTCAAATGGGCGGATTGGGTTGAAATTGGAGATATTAAAATGGGTTGAAGTAGAAATCAGGTTGGATCTTGACCCGCCGAAATTTACTTTGGGCTCAAATGGGCTAAAAATCGAGTTGGGTTTTGACCCGCCTAATTTGACCCACTTAATCTCAATAATTTTAACATAGTGAAATATCACTTTTATAATCACAATTTCAATTTCAACTCAAATTTTTTTTTTAAAAAAGGTAACAAATGGATAGATAAATCCTAAAAGATATTAAATATATAATAATTCATACATTCAATATCGGAACATATCTTAATAAAGAGTTTTAAAACGGGTTGAAATTGGAGATTGAATTGGGCTCGATTGAGGATTCTCTTAAAATGGGTTAGACTTGAATGAGTTGAGATTGAACCCAATTTAAATTATCTTGAGCCCAATCCTTAAAATTCTAGGCGGGTTGGGCGGATTACCTATGTTTGGGTTCATTTTTGACACCCCTAATCTCAAGCAAAATGATTTTTCTTCCTGGAAAAAACTTTAGGCTTGAGCAATCACAAGTTGACACATACCAACAGTTAGCTGAAGAACTTTCTCCAAGACAAGACTACTTCTGTAATTAGTTTGTACCAAAAGATAATACTAACAAACGCCATTAGGGTATTTCAAAAGCAAAATACATGAGAAATTTAATCAGACAATAATCATCCAAATTAGTAGTTAGAGTATCAATCTGTACATATGTATATGAAGGTCACATTAATATACTCTGGTAAGAATTTTCCCACAAAACAAGTGCAATAAGAGAAATTAATTGGAGAAAACAATTACTGCGAAAGAAATAGACGAAAAAATGAACACCTGATTACAAGTGAAGATGGAGTATGAAAGTAAACAGAGCATCAGAAGAACGAAGAAAGTCGGCAAAGTAGCAATGCAGATGCAGCACACGTAGGTACAGAGTCACTCTTCTGAATAGAAAAAATGGTGAAATGTCTAAAATACCCCGGACGACCAAAGTCAGATTGACCGCAATACCCTTGGTTGTCCGAAGAACCCCATACTTATTTAGAATGAAGCGTTATTTCTTTTTATCTCTTGACAATATTTTTTAATAGTCCGTTGAAGCAAGAAAGAATATTCAAATTTGTTATTTAAAAATATAAATTTTAAATATCATATATTACCATTAATGAGATAATTTATAACATAACAAATATTTATAACTTATTTAAATTCCTAATTTTTTTTGAATTAATTATTTAAACTTGGTGTCTAATCAAGAATTACGACATAAATAGAAATAAAGAAAACTAAATTAGATTATATACACCCATTAAAATCTTCTTAAATTTAATGAGGGTGGTCCTCTCATTCTTGTTATATATATGCACATAATCTTGTATCCTAATTACCTCAGCCAGTATTATCTTATTATAAAAATCACACAACTATGGCATTGCCTAATGACAACATGACTAGAGAAATGCTGGCTGCTCAGGCACACATATGGAACCATACTTTCAGTTACATCAACTTCATGTCACTCAAATGTGTGATTCAACTTGGAATTCCAGATACTATCAACTCTCATGGCCGAGACATGACCCTCTTCGATTTGGTGGATGCCCTGCCCATCAACAATAATGCTAAAACTTTGAATTATATTTTTCGTCTCATGCGTATTCTAGTTTATGCCGGCTTCTTTAATCAAACCAAGGCTAATGATAAAGAAGAAGATGGTTAGTTACTTACTCCGGCTTCACGTCTCCTTCTTAAAGATGAACCATTGAGTCAAGTCCCCTTTGTGCAAATACTACTAGATCAAAATTTCATGGATCCATCGCACTTACTTAGCAAATGGATCAAGAAAGGTGATGACCCTAGTACTCCATTTTTTATTGCTCATGGCAAGGTCCTATTTGAATATGATGACAAGGACCCAAAACTTAATCGTCAATTTAATGAAGCCATGGCTAGTGATTCCAGACTGGTCATAAGTGTGGTGATTGAAATTGTAAGGGAGTTTCTGAAGGATTGAAATCATTGGTGGATGTTGGAGGTGGCACCGGAACCGTGGCTAAAATTATTGCGGAGGCACATCCCAAAATAAATTGCATTGTCTTTGATTTTCCACATGTCATTGAAGGAAATGAAGGGAGCAAGAACCTGAGCTATGTGGGAGGTGACATGTTTAAGTCCAATCCTTGCGCCGATGCGACTTTACTTAAGGTAACTTTTTCTTACAAATATTACTCCATTTTATATATGATGACTGTAACTTTCTTCACTATATCAAAAGAGAATTACTTGTGTTAATGGTTTATGCTTGATGACTAATGATTAATAAGCAGTGGATACTACATGATTGGAGTGACGAAGAATGCATCAAAATACTGAAGAAATGCAAAGAAGCAATTCCAAGAAAGGAAAAGGGAGGGAAGGTGATCATCATTGACATGGTATTGATGGATCGTAACCTAGAGAAAGGAGATGACAAGTCATATGAAACTCAATTTTTCTTTGACATGCTCATGATGGTACATGTTTATGGAAAGGAAAGAAATCAACAAGGTTGGGCAAGACTCTTCTCTAGTGCTGGTTTTAGTGACTACAACATCATTCCTGTGTTGGGATTGAGATCTATTATTGAGGATTTCCCTTAATCTATGGAATTGGATACTAATAAGATACTTTCTTGTGTTATATAGAAAAAGTCTCATTCCTCATTTCCCTACTAAATAAATGTACCTCTTTGTGTTTTATTTTCAATCCTTACTTCTTTGGGAATTGCGACTACTTCTTTGATATAAGTAAATTATTGTGATAATAATTCATATATTGTCTAGATAAACTGAAAAATATCCATAATTTCACCGGAAAATACTCCTTCTAGTACATATTAAGTGTCAACACCTGACTAATTAAGAAAAATATTTAAGGACATCAATTAGATGCTACTATCCACTATTACCCTTTTGATCATTACTAAATTATTTTCTTAGAAATGTAAATATGTTAAGATCCTCATAATTAAATGAATGGTTAAAATGAAAAAACGTACCAACAATTTTCTTGTGCTATGAACAATAATTTTATTTTAGACAATGAAAAATGTCTCAATCATTCACTTAATATGGACTAGATAGAGTATGATTAACTAGGTCTGTATTTTTTGTTGTCTCTAATTTCAAATTCATACATAAATCGGTAACACTTGTCATAGATTATTTTTAATGGTCCTACATGATTTTTTTTATTTTGTTTTTTACCCTTACAACTAATTACTTATTATCAAATTATTTTTCATGATCTAATTTTAAAAATTAATTAATAGGGAAATGTGGTAAAATTATCCCTACACTGTGGTTGTCGACTTGATGGCTACTTTAAAAATAATTGGGAGATCTGATTATGTTATCCTTTAAAAAAATTATTTTTAGTTTTATGTCTTTTTTATATGAGAGATTTTTATTTTTACATATAAAATATTTGAACAAACAATTTTTTTCTATTAAATTTGTAAGTAGTCATAAGAAGTCATTTACATCTTTATATTTCGTATACATATTGGTGGTTAGAAAAAGTGCATGTTTGCTTGTTTTTTCTTGAAAAAGAAACTAGCAGAAGGGGTTGTATAATAAGGACATCCCATGAACTCCTTGGACACGCTTATTAATTAAAGTAGTATTGTTTGTGTTATGGCATTTACACTCTGTTTGAATTATTGTTATTCATTGTATTGTATTGTATGGTTACTATACCTGCAATGTTTGTTTTGATGTTACTTAAAATGTATTGTATTGTATTATTAAATTCCGTTGTTACGTAACAATGAAAACCCCCATTTTATGGAACAACCAATTTGTTGTGTTTCCATTATTACTTAATTTCTTTTTTCAATTATATCTTTACACAATATGTCATAATACTATTTTACCCTTTACCTTGTATTATTTAATTCTAGTCAAACCTCCTACCTTAGAATAATTAAGGATATTTTAGTAAATTTATAAATTACAATACAATATGATACAGTCAAACCAAAGAATAAAAATGTTACTAAACAACAACAAACAATACAATCTAGCCAAACATTGTATCTACCATACAATACAGTACAATAGAGTACAATACAATACAATACATTACGCAATAATGGGTAACAATGATCCAAACAGAGTGTTAGGGCCATTTCTGTGTTTGATGCGTTCTTTTCCTATTTCGCTCCTTCCCGTAGCTTTCTTAAGTTTGTGTGTGGTGATGGGTTACGTGACATACTTTTTTCTTCCAAATGCACACGCAAGTGCACATGGTTGTGGAAGTAATATAGTGTCTCTAAAAAATTCAGATTATCAAATCCAAAGGACATGTCGATTAATTATTCTTACTAAATTATATTAATTCTAAATATTTTTTTAAGCGTACCAAAATAATTTACCTTATTAGCTAGAATGCAAGAATAAAAGATGTATACTAATGATTGAGAAAATTCTAGGGTTGTAGCTTACTAAGAATTCATGCATAGTATCTTCTTCTATGGGCTCAATTAGTTATCAAATCACTGATTTACAAAGTTGAATGTATGATCATGGTCACCAACCTCTAATCGCCTATCACAATTAGCAGACCAATTAACTATATCGTTGAGCTAAGATAAACTGAACCAATTGCGGCACATTAAATTTTCATCTTGTTTAGTAACCAGGTAAGGTCTGTATATTCATATCCTGATATAAATCAAACCTAATTTTTAGAGAAGATCATACTCCTTTTGTCTCACGTTCTATCCACCTATTCCTCTCCCGAGTTCAATAGGGGCAATGAGTTTACTTCAATGATGGTCAATCACAAAATACTAAAGTAAGAACAAAAGAGCAATTTATGTGATAACCAATCTTCAGTCCACAAAACTCAATACTAAACAATCATTCGTAGCTGCAACCCCAGGACAAGGATTTTTTAGCTACTAATTGCAACAAGGTTTTAGCTACTAATGCCTAAGAAAAGAAAAAGAAAAAAAGAACCCTAAAAAGTATAATGCTTTTTCCATACAAAGTATCTCCAAGTAACTCTCTTAGTAATTAGTCTTATTAACTTTTTTATAGATATAGGAAATCATGAATAAAATAATTGAGTCCAAAATAAATTAGAAAATAAAAACCCAAACGGAATTGAATTCCATGTGAACCGTGGGTGTCGCCCACAAAATTGGAGGGGCGTTCTTCTTTCCCACGTGTCACAGCCTCACATGTATGTTTTCTTTGTTTTCTTTTGCACGATGGAATATATATAAATAGAATATAATATTCAATTTAATTGATTAAGTTGTTTGCTTGATATTTTTTTTTAATCTTTCATCTTTAATTTATTTAGGCCCTAAATTTCTTCATCTACACACCAATTTAATCCTACAAATAAAGTATACCATTAAGCACAATCCATAAAATTCATGCTCAAAAAGGATAAATATAAATAATAAATGTGAGGCAAATAATGATTATTTTTTACCTCACATCAACACCCCACACTTAAACTTTTGTTCGTCCTCGAGCAATCAAAAAATCAAATTAGGAATGCCACCACTTTAGTTGATACAATCAATTAGGCCATGTGACAAAATTCAAACCATCAAGTACACTTCTCAATCATTGTGAAAGATATACAAATAAACAACAAGGGTGTGTTTGGTATGAAGGAAAACATTTTTCGGAAAATATTTTCCAATTTTCTTATATTTGGTTGAGTAAAATGTTTTCCAAATCAACTCATTTTCCTCAAATTTAAGGAAAATGACTTCCCTTAAAAAATTAAGGAAAACATTTTCCAAAACTTTCCTCCAACTTCAAATTACAATTTTTTTTGTTGAAAAAAAATATTTTAAGCTTATTTTTTTTAAAAAAATTTCAACTTCGATTTTTTTTAGTTTTTTGCCCACCCTCACCCTACCCCCCCACCTAAAAAAAAATTTAAGTTAGTTTTTAAAAAATAGTCAAATTTCAAATTTTATTTCCCCCCCACCCCATCCCTACCCTCGACCCCTCCCCCCAAAAAAATTAGAAAATTAAAGTTTGTTTCTAAAAAATATTTTTAAATTTAAATTCTTATTTTTCATGGGGGGGGGGGGGGGGGGGGGGGGGGGGGGGGGGGGGGGGGGGGGGGGGGGGGGGGGGGGGGGGGGGGGGGGGGGGGGGGGGGGGGGGGGGGG
>JAJOOH010035197.1:0-12464 GCA_029582605.1 Solanum gracilifrons
TCTCTTGCTCCCTTAGTCCCGATTCCCCCCTTAATTATGCTTATCGCTTATAGTCATTTTATTTGCTTCCGCGACCAAGGATGTGTAATGATACGCTATGAGGCTTGTTTGGGGTTCCTTCGGGTTCCCCATTCGCCGGTCACGTCTAGGCCCTAGGCTTGGGTCGTGACACATAGTCGGTCAGAGTAGTAACCTATTGATTTTTTCTTCTATGAATATAGAGATTTTTTATATATTCAGGTGAAGTTGACCAATAACATTAGGTAATTAACTATCTATATAAACTCAAAGATGGTTGCTTTAAATACTAAGAAACAACCTATTACAACCAATGAAATTACATATATATATCATGAAACATTCCTCAAATTATCAATATATAAAATTTATAACTCAAAAGTTTAAATATCAATATATCACAAAATTGAAAAGGCTAAATCTCAAATTTAAAAATTACTAAAGAATATAAAAGACAAACCTGAAATAATGGGAAGAAAACAAAGAGCAAAGTTCAAAAACCTATCTATTCTGAAATAAAATTAATCTCAAGTTAATTTCAAAGGTATACTATAGTGCGAAGTACAAGAGGCTATTTATAGTGTCTTTTTGCAAGATTTTAACACATTAAAATAGAGAGTAATATCAAACTCATTTATTTTTTTTTCCATTTATATTTTGTTTCCTTGTTGAAAAGTTATGGAAAGTTGTTCAAAAGTTTGACTTGGATGTGATCTTTGAAAATTTATAAGGTAAAATAATTATTTATATTCTAATTCAAAATCATATATATGTTACATAAATAATATGATAAAATACTATGGTAAATGTATATATATTTCTCCTAAACTGATTAAAAGATCAAACCTAAAAGAATTGACGCTATATTAATCTTGAAGATTATTATTTTCCCATTTTTATACAACTAGCTATTAGTACTTAATTTTTTTTAAAGAAAGAGACAAGTTGCATATCATAAGTGTTGTAAAAAATATAAATAATTAATATTATAGTATTATTTTCTGAAAAATAAAATTGCATTTAGATTGGAGGTTCCAACAACAGTAACATACCAAATGTAATCCACAAGTGAGATATTGGAGAGTAGAAAGCAATCATACTTTATCCTTACCATAAAGAGGTAGAGAGGTCATTTTCAAAAAAACCTCAGCTTAAAACAAAAGTATTCCATGAAGGATTAAAGAAAATAAATAATTAAAATAGAAAGATACAAAATAAATAAGCAATTGATCATAGTAATTGTAACCCCTCGGAAACTAGACTTAAAAAATACCGCAAAAAAAACCAGAAACAGTGACCAACGACAGGGTTCACAGACTGTGAAAGGGACCGCAGTCCGTCGACTTGCACATGGATTTACACCTAACCTAGGGCTGGTTGACTACAGGACCCTTCACAGGCCGTGGACTCCCTCATGGGTCGTACTGGTGCTCGTGGGACCAAGGCAAAGTTCACCGGGCACAGGCGTCAGACTACGGGTCCCTTCATAGGCCATGGTCCTAACGAAGGGTCGTGGTAGTGGCCATGGAAGGTCACCTTCAGAACCACTGGCCATTGGACCAAGGATCACGATCAGCTCGATGGCCTGTGGTCCCTTTGACGGTCCGTTAAAGGGGTCGTGGTCAGCTTCGTCAGACTTTTAAGTCAAGGGTCTTTTGGTCTTTTCCCTATGCGTTAGACCCCTCAACTACGCCATTTAACCCCTAAACTACGTAGTTTTGGTCAGTTTTAGCTTATTAACTTAATAAGAACTTACCCTAACCAATTCATCCTAAAAGAAATCGATCAACCAAGAAAAAAAAAAAACAACGACCAAACCACTCTCCAAGAATGCAACAAGTTTCCCTCAGTTTCAGCCCTGAGATTGAAAGATTGCTCCGTGGAATTCCTCACCATGTATGTGGAATTTTACTAGTGGATTCCTTTCACCCATTAGTTCCCTAGAATTTAGTTAGATTCTTGATTCCCTTCATATTATCTAGACCTAGGATTTCTTGAATGTTAGAAATTGTTATGAATTAGTTGTTACAATATTCCTAATCAGATTTTCATGTTGTTGTAATGATGTTGCTTAGTTCCTTGCATGAAATTTAAAACCCTAGTTGTGTAGATTCATTTAGTCCATGAATTACACTAGCTAGGACAGAAAAGCAAATAGACATGCCTCAATTTTCAAATGTTTCATTACGAGTATTTAATCTTGCATTTTTAGTTAGCATGTCAGAACATTGAGAAATCCAGTATATTTCATTTATGTTGTATTGTACATATATTCAGTTAGGAGTAGACTTAATACCGAGTTGAACTAAGGTCAGTCACCCTCATAGTTCCAAAACTACGTGCCCCCATAGGTTTGTAAGTCCCCTCTGTGGGCATTATATTTAGTAATCAATGCAGTCATGCCTTTATACCCTTGGCAAAGTATATTGGATCCTCTCGATTAGGTGTATACATCGGACTTCACATTTAGCTCATATGGTTTTATGTCGGTTATTAATAGCTCCCACAGTCTGACTCTAGTGCATTGACCAGGTTCCCACTTATATTTCAATATTCAGTTTCAGCGTGTTATGTACTTGGTCATTGCATTCAATTTAGTTCATATTCAACATATCTCAGTATCTTTTATCATGTTCAAATTATATCATTGTTCAATATGCCTTGTTCAGTTATATGTTTGTTCAATTGTATTCTATCCCGCATGATCAATGGCTTTTAGGCACTAACGCATACTCTACGCTACATCTTCTCGTGATATAGGTTCAGGTACTCAACATCCAGATCATGCATAGATCGGCTCCCGATCTCCATTTCAGCAGCTTCAGTGGTGAGTCCTCATATTTCGAGGACAATAGACATACTTCTATATTTTGTCTTTTCATTTCAATTTTCAGTATTTGCTAGAGTTAGTTGGGGAATGTCCATACATATCCTGTTAGTTAGAGGATTATTTCAGACATAGACGGATTCATCTTTATTATTTGAGTTATAGTTCAATATCTTAAACTCATTGTCAATATTTATATATATTCAGACTTAGATTAGGTATTCCCCATCATTTAGTTTATCTTATGTTTTTAGCTTTCGCTCAGTATTTGTTTAAGTATGCTTATGTTGTTCCAGCTCAGGGTTAGTTTACTGTCACACCCCGAGCCTACACCCTGGACATGGCTGGCACTCGAGAACAATTGCTGGCCCCAAGCAAATCCTTAGCCTAGCTTACTTACTCAGCGGAAGACTTAAACACAAGAAATAGTCTAAAAAGGAACTTGTGAAATAACTTAGAATGTCTTTAAATAACCATTCAAACTTAGCCAATATGGCAACCTGAAGTCTCAAAAACATAAGCCAATAATAAAGTAGTGACAAATGAATTTAACTAACTGACTGTCTGTCTATGAAGCCTCTAAACAACTGAGATGGATGTCGGGACAGGCTCACGACATCCTAATGAACTAATAATAAATTTGAAAGCAATAAAAGGGACCCTCCGGAAGTAAGGAGGCTCACCACAAGACTCTAAGTGCTCAAACTGGATCAACGAGGCACTGGATGTTGATCCTGGTTACCTGTGTCTGCATCATATTAAGATGCAGGACAACGGGCATCAGTACATTGAATGCACGAATATGCAAGTTTGAAAGCTAAACAATACATAGGCTTGAAAAGATTTTGAAAGAAACAGTTACCTTGGCTCTTCTCAACTCATGAATTACTCAACTCATAATAAAGGAATAAGACACATGTAATATATGAAAAACTTTATAAAATAGTTAAACCAACTTAGTTCGTTAAAGAAAATGCAATAACAAACTCAAGTTTACTCATATAACAAAGTAATATAGTTTATGTGGGAGATTCTTTAACCGACAACCACCACTATGAGCCTAAGTGGTATACATCGTCTTGCCCACACTGCCAGAACTATCCTATACTTTACCGTATAGAATTCTTAACTTAGTGGATCCACTAGTCTATGCTAAAAGTATCTTAAGGAGTCATCTAAAAAGTATGATCATTTACTACCCATGATGGCTACATGGTTTATGGAGACTTGAGTTAATATGAACTCGCATCCCCTTATCGGTGCTCAATACTACTCCCTAAATATACTTAGCTCATATTTTTTTAAAACAAAAACTTCTTTCTTTAGTTGAGTTAATTACTCAAAACATAGCTTAAAAGCTATCTTGGAATCGATGTTCCCTTTTCTTTCTCAAATGTGAAAACATTTATAAACTCTTTAGGAATACTTAGTTCCCTTATAGCTTTTTGAGAAATGAACTCAACTCTTTACTCTTTGCTTAAGTTGAAACTTGGGTCTTAAAACAAAGTTAAAACATTTGTTAAAGACTTTTGAAAACCTTATAAACTTTGCTTTGACTAGCTTCTTAACTTCTGGACTTGAATCTTAACTTCTCTAGACTTTGATCTTAGCTTTCCTTGAATGGGATTATGGATTCAAGGTTCATGATCTCATGTTTATAGATGATTTCATGATGTTTAGATATACCTTAGAGTGTTGGAATTAAATAGAAAACATAGGTACATTGTGAAGGAAAAAGTACGCAAAGGTGAGGAAAAAATGGGGAGAACTGGCGTCCCTGGCTCTCTGAGAGGCATGGGGCACCAGCCCTCAATATTCAGAGACCAGTATGGGGCACGCTAGCTAGTGCTGAGCCCCAAGGGTGAACATTCAGAGACTCTTTTGGGGAGTGCTGGCTGGCACGACACCCCACTCTTAGCCCCAAGTGTTTGACGACATTTCTTCTCCGTTTTTCAACTCTAAACCTTCTAAATTTCAATGGTTCTTTCCCCAAAAACATAGGATCATTTATACCCCCAATATATGATAGATTCAAACCAAAATTTCACACGGAAACATGAATCTAATCGCAAGCAACTTCAATTAACATAACCCACAAGAATTAAAGAAAAACCTTCAACAATCTTCATCAAGAACTCAATTTCTAATCTTTCAAAGACTTAAATTCGCTGAATTAAATCATGATTGGTGCGTGGGTGAACTAACCCAATGCTATATGATCTCACACACCATTTAGGGATCACCCCTGATGAAATCCACAAGCTATCCTTGACAAAATCGATGAATCTTGAACGCTCTTCTCCTTTCTCCTCTTTTATCCTCTTCTCCAAACCCTAGCGTTAAATTCACTTTTCTAAAACTGACTAAAATCTGAATTTTCCCCAATTAAACTCCTAAAAAAAAATTAGAATAATTAGGTAAGCAAAATACTAAATTACCTTTCCAAAAATCCGGATTAGACTTTCCTTAATCCAACAGGCCAACTTCCAAAGGGGATAACTTACTCATACGAACTGGGAATCGCGCAAACTCGGCGGCGTTGGAAAGATTATTCAAAGAGATTTCCAAAAATATATGCAAGTACACTAACTCATCTTGATCTAGGAGTTATGATCATTTGAGGTTGACCCAAAACTCAACTTTTTCTAACTTAAACAAATTTTCCAGATTTTCATTCTTTCCAAAAATGACTATTTCCAATTATTATCTTCTTCCTAGTTATTTCAAATTGCGAGATGTTACAATATCTCCTCCTTGGGAACATTCGTCCTCGAATAAAATTACTCTTACTAGGCTAAGTGTGTAATATCAAGTTCAAACACCCAACAGACAATTGCAAACAAACAACATGCTCACTCATAATTTAAAGAGTACTAAGAAGAGAATTAGCACCTTGGTCTGCATTTTCTCTAGACTCAAAGAGATGTGGATATCTCTTCGTCATACCCTCTTCAGCTTCCCAAGTAGTTTCTTCAACAAATTGGTTCATCCAAAGGACTTTGACTGATGCTACTTCTTTTGTTCTCAACCTGTGAACTTGGCGATCTAGAATCAGAACCGGAATCTCTTCATAAGATAAACTATCATTGATCCCAATATTTTTCAGTTGGTATGATCTATGAAGGATCGCCCATGCACTTCTTCAACATGAGATCTGAAACACCGGTTGAACCACTGCTAACTCCTAGGGTAGCTCCAACTCATAAGCTACATTGCGAATCCTCTTGGATATTCGATAGGGTCCAATATACCGGGGACTAAGTTTTCCCTTCTTACCAAATCTCATAACACCCTTCATGGGTGAAACTTTAAGATATACCCAATCATCTACTTCAAACTCTAACTCTCATATCCTAACATCAGTGTAGGATTTCTGACGACTCTGTGCCGTATTTAACTCTCTTGGATCACTTTCACCTTCTCCATAGCTTGATGAACTAAATCTGGTCCTATCAACCCTGCTTCACCAACTTCAAACCATCCAATAGGAGATCTGTATCTTCTCCGATAGAGAGCTTCATAAGGAGCCATTTGGATGCTAGAGTGGTAACTATTGTTGTAAGCAAACTCAATGAGAGGTAGGTGATCATCCCAATTCCCTTTGAAATAAATAACACAAGACCTCAACATATATTCTAAGTTATGAATAGTGCGCTCTGCTTTCCCCTCTATCTGAGGATAAAAGGCAGTACTTAAGTTCACCTTTGAATCCAAGTCTTTTTGGAATGACTTCCAAAACTGTGCAGTAAATTGCACACTTCTGTATGAAATAATGGAGACCGGAAAACCACGAAATTTTACCACCTCTTGAAGATACAACTTAGCATAATCTTCTGCCGAATGAGTAGTCTTTACCGTAAAAAAATGGGCTGATTTAGTCATTCTGTCGACAATCACCCCATAGAATCATGCTACCTACGAGACCTTAGAAAACCTATGATGAAGTCCATATTAATTATCTCCCATTTCCATTTCGGAAGTTCTATATTCTGAGCAAAACCACCGGGACTTTGGTGTTGTACTTTAACTTGTTGGCAATTTGGGTACTTAGCAACAAATTCTGCAATGCCCTTCTTCATACTATTCCACCAATACACCTCTCTCAAATCACGTTACATCTTTGTGGAACCCGGATGAATGGAATATATATACCTATGAGCCTCTACCATGATTCTCTCTTAGTGTCCATCCACCATTGGCCATTGGTACACACAATCAACCTTGTTATATCTGTATGCCATTTCTCCCTTTTTCAAAAGTTAATACTTTTTGCTTATGAACATTTGCCTTCAATTCAAGCAGAACTGGATCTTGGTCTTGCTTTTCTTTCACTTCTGACACTAATGCAGATTCAGTCCCATTCATCACCACTACTCCTCCTTCTGTGGAATCCATTAGTCGGACTCCTAAGCGTGCAAGTCTATGCATATCCTTTACTAACTCTCTCTTTTCTTCCTCAACATGGGCGGTACTACCCATAGATAACCTGCTCAAAGCATTAGCAACAACATTAGCCTTACCTGGGTGGTAAAAAATACTTATGTCGTAATCCTTGAGTAATTCTAACCACATCCTTTGTCTGAGATTAAGCTCTTTCGGAGTGAACACATATTGAATACTCTTGTGATCAGTGAATACATCAACAAGAACACCATACAAATAATGATGTCATATCTTCAAAGCAAATACTACCGCAGCTAACTCTAAGTCATGGGTTGGGTAGTTCTTCTCATGACCTTTCAATTGTCTGGAGGCATGAGCTATAAATTTTCCATTCTAGATTAACACACAACCTTGAGTACCTTTCGGTAAGGTCAAAACTGGGGAAGTAGTCAACCTCTTTTTGAATTCCTGAAAGCTTTTCTCACAACCTTCAGACCATTGAAACTTCACTGTTTTCTGAGTCAACTTGGTCATAGGAGACGAAATGCATGAGAATACTTCTACAAACATAATAGCCAGTCAAACCCAAGAAACTCCTAATATCAGTTGGAGATATGGGTGTAGGCCAATTCTGTACTGCCTCAATTTTCTGAGAATCAACTTTAATTCCCTCTCCAAACATAATGTTACCTAATAATGCCACAGACTCAAGCCAAAATTCACATTTAGAGAACTTAGCATATAACTCCTTATATTTCAAAGTTTGAAGAACTATTCTGAGGTGACTAGCATGATCTTCTTCATTCCTTGAATAGATTAGTATGTCATCAATGAAGATGATAACAAACATATCCAAATAAGGTTTGAAAACTCTATTCATATGGTCCATGAACGTTGCAGGTGCATTAGTCAAACCGAACGACATAACAAAAAACTAATAATGACCATAACGGGTCCTGAATGCTGTCTTGGGAATATCACACTCCCTTATTTACAAATGATGGTAGCCAGATCTGAGGTCTATCTTAGAAAAACAAGAAGCACCCTAAAGTTGATAAAAAATATCATCAATTCTCGGAAGAGGATACTTTTTCTTGATGGTAACCTTGTTCAATTGGTGGTAGTCTATACACATCCTAAGGGAACCATCTTTGTTTCTCACAAATAAGACCGGAGGCCCCCAAGGTAAGACACTTGGTCGAATAAACCCATTCTCTAAAAGGTCTTTCAACTGCTCTTTTAACTTTTTCAACTCTTCTGGTGCCATCCTATATGACGGAATAGAGATATGACAGGTATCTGGAAAAACATCTATACCAAAGTCTATCTCTCTCTCAGGAGGGACATAAGGTAGATCATCTGGATAGACTTCTGGAAAATCTTTTACTATAGGAACTGACTGGATATGAGGTATCTCAACACTAGAGTCATTAACTCGGACTAAGTGATCGACACACCCCTTAGAAACAAACTTCCTTGCCTTAATGAATGAAATGAAATGACCCTTAGGCACTGCTGAACTACTTTTCCACTCAAAGACTGGCTCGTTTGGAAACTGGAATTTGACAACTCGAGTTCTACAATTAACTGAGGCATAACAAGCATGAATCCAGTCCATACCAAAAATGACATCAAAGTCTACCATGTCTAACTCAATTAAATCAGCCATGGTACTCTTGTGATTGACGGAAACAGGACAAACATGATAGACTCTCTCTGTTAAAATAGACTCACCAACAAGTGTAGAAACACTGAATTATTTACTAAGTTGCTCAGGAATAATATCAAAATTCATAGCAACATATGGAGTAACAAAAGATAAACTCGCTTTTGGGTCTAGCAAAGCATAAACAGTAAAGTCAAAGACTTGAATCATACCAATGACAACATCTGGAGAGTTCTATTGCTCTTGGCGATTAGTGATCGCATAAAGACAGTTTACTCCTTCGCCGGTACCAAAATTAGCTCATCTAGGTGCAACCCTGTCTAGTGGAGCAACTGATGAAGACTGGGCCATATTGCCCTGATTTCCACTACCTTGCTTGTTCTTCGGACACTCTTTCATGAAGTGACCCTCTTGTCCACAGTTGAAACAAGTTGTCTGGCCATCACGAGACTTACTTGGGTGGATCCTACCACACTTAGCACATACAGGAGACAGTTACCTCCTTGCGCTACACTACCTTGAGACTATGCAGGTCTATCTTTTAAGTTCTGTGAATTCTGACCATTATACTCACCTTTCTTTCTGGGTGTAGGTGCACTAGCAGATGATGGAGCAGATCCCTTTTGCTTTTGCTGAAAGGACGAACGATTCACATTACCTTTCTGCTGCCAGACTCATTCCCTGACTTAGCTTTCTTATTTCTGAATTCCTCCCTATCCCTTAGCTTATTTTCCTCAACCTGCTGCACAGAGACCATCAACCTTGATATGTTCATGTCCCCGATTAGCATCGCTGCCCTACCTTCCTTTCTTGATAGACGAGACAGCCAAACAACAAACAAGCTCATTCTACTCATCATGTCCGCAACCATCTCCAAAGAATAACAGGATAGTTGGGTGAACTTCAACCCATACTCATGAGCACTTAGAGTATCCTGCTTAAGTGAGAGGAACTCACGTACCTTGGACTCTTTCGATTCTCGATGAAAGAAACGCCCCAAGAAAGTCTCCTCAAAATAGGCCCAACTCGCAGGTGATGCACTCTCATCCCTACCCCCTTTCCACTAGTCGAACCAAGTCCTAGCAACATTCTTCAATTGATATGCAGCTAGTTCAAATCGCTCAGTATCTGCCACATGCATAACATCAAATACCTTCTTCAACTCCGTAATAAAGTTATATGGATCCTCAGTAGTGCTCGAACCAGTGAAACTTGGAGGATTCATCCTCAAGAACTCACGAATCCTTGAAGTGTTAACCCCTTCTTGTCTAGCTCCTCTTTTTTTCCCAACCTGGTTAGTCACAGCTTGACTCAGCATCCTAATTACTTCTCTGAAATCAACGTTAGTGACTTCCCCTTGAGGTTGCACTTCATGTGTGATGAGTCCACAAATTGGACTCATTTAGGGCTTTATTTTGATAAAAATAGTGTCCTCAAATGCTTATTTTGTATAAATATCTGATGCAAACTCTTAAGTTTTAGGTATTTGAAGTTTTAGTGGAAGCATGGATACTTAGGCGCAAAATGAAACAAAAATGCTGAAAAGAATGAAGAAGTTGAAGCCTGAGCATCGCCAAGCACCTTTGGCGTTTCGCCGAAAGGACAGACTCCGACCTTTGTTCTAGTATGTGAAGCCCTGAAGTAAGATGATCAAAAAGGCGATGAAAGGAGCAGTCAGCATTTCTCCTAATATTTCTGCGAAGAAGTACTATACTGCCTAATGGTTCAGAACGTGAATACGCTAAAGGTAAGCAGTAAACGGCAATGATATAGAAGAAGGGTGAGTCGCCAAGTCATTCGGCGGACTCGACTAACTTCGCCGAACTGTCCGCCAACACAAATTTCTAATGGCTATAAATACTAAACTTTTTATTAATTTTAGAGAGTTACGAACCATTAATATTTCTTTCAGAATAGAATAGTACTTTTTAGATATTTTTCTCCCAAGTATGGAGAGGGTTTTGTGGGAGACTTGAAGAAAGAAGGATTTCATCTTCCCCAAGTTGGAAGTGGGTCTTCTCCATTCTTCTTTTTTTGCTGAAATCAAGGTTTAATTTCTTATACCCATTTGATTTTAGTAGCATTTAAGGTGTATTTTGTTATTTCTTGATGTGTGGCTAAAAACCCCTATTCTTGGGGTGTGATTTAGCAACTATGTGTTGATATTGTTGTTGGGTCTTCCTTGCCAATAGAGTAGATGTATTTTAATGGTGATTTCACCTAGTGGTTGTGGTGTAAGTTAATGGGTTTGTAGTTGCAAATACAAAACCGCCCATGTGTTTTTGGTTTTCCCGAGAGGGAAGTTGCGAAACCAACACCACTAGACTGATGGCCTAAGAAGTGGGTCGACATGAGGCTCAGCCTGAGAGGGTGAGCCCTAGTCCCATATCCTAACACTCAGCTCGAGAGAGTGAGTGGGGTCAGGCGTAGGCTGGTCTTCATGTGGCAAATGGGTGTCCTAGAGGAACCCATTTGAAACGGGGTAAGTTACCCGAGAGGGAACTTATTTTCATCTAAAGCTTAGCCTAGTCACTATTATCTTGCAAATTTCCTATTGAAAGCATGTACCCAACAATTTATCTCAACTTGTATTGTGGTCACACCCCAAGAACATTTCCCCATACTTGATTTTCTTGTTAATCTTTGCTATTTTTACTACTTGTGACAAAAACCCCATTTGATAGTTGACACTTTTGTATCACCCCCTTTAATTTACTATGTTTTTGTTCATAAATCTCTTTAGCTACGACTAATTTGAGCTAAATTTTATTTTTCTATCAATTCTCAAAACCACTCCCTTGGGACACGACCCCAACCTTTAGTTGGGTTACTATACTATCAACGATCGTAGACACTCGAACCGTAGGTTAGTGTCGTTGGTCACGTTAAGCATCAAAATACACCCCCAACTTAAACTTTTGCTTGTCCTCAAGCAACTTACGTTCAGCCGTTCAAAAAGGGTGTCTCAAAGAGTGCTACACAAGACTCAATCATGAATGCACACAACAAGACTCAATTTACCTATGCAAGGATCAATTGTGTACTCAAAGATTCAAGTTGTGACACACCATTACCAAAGATTCTCATGCTCTCAATACTTGCTACTTGTGCAAGTTCAAGTTCAACAAAAAGTATCTAAATGCCCTCACATAAAGAATGATTCCATATCCACACACAGAGGTTAATCAATTCAAGATCCGGAATCAGATGCAACACTTACACTCAAAAAGAGGAATACAATGCATGTTTTTAGCCATAGGTTTGCCCTTATTTTTCGATCGACTTTCGATTCAGCTTACTCAATATCAAAAAGGTCTTTCTAAGGCTTGTAATATGGATGACTGCAAAGGTATGGTCATTTAGGCTCAATGAATTTTTCCTCATGATTTGTGGTATTCTCAAGGCATTCCCTTCTATTCCTTTATCAATTATTTTTCTAGTGCTTCTAAGTCACCTTTTTATTCACCTTCATGGATTGCTTGGAAACCCGATTTCCTTCATAATTTATTCCACACACACACACACACACACACACACACATATATATATATATATATATATATATATATA
>JAJOOH010035198.1:0-16088 GCA_029582605.1 Solanum gracilifrons
AACTACTAAAGGAAATCACATCTAAACAACAAATAAACCATCAACAAGCAAGATCCAACAGATAATCTAACCCATATTCACAAAAAATCACACCCCAAGAATTGAGGTTTTAACTAGACATGTAAAACAGATAAAAAACTATACCAATCTCAGTTTCCATCAATGGGTATGCAAGATTAAGTCTTAAAACAAGTAACCAGTGAAGAATCCACAAAACCAAAGTCCATAATCTTGGAGTTTAAACCCTTTTAATCTTCAAGTTCTTCAAAACCCTCTTCAACCTTTGAACTCCCTCATTCACATTCTCCTCTTCCATCATTATTGTGTTGCCCTTTCTTATATTCATATCCTATAAACACAAGAGAAGGGTAAGGAAAAGTACTTTTATAGAGCTAAACTCTTTGGCACGACTCAAAGAGTAAGGAAATAAGTGTAGTTTCCTAACGTCTTGTAGCCTCTCATTTATAATTGTGGCACGCTTCACACTCATGAACAAGACTTTACTAAACATGGCTTGTGAGACATCAATCCTAAAAACCATCCCAATATCTTGTGCTTTGATACCATGTTTGTCATGACTCGAGCCTACACCCCAGACGTGACACGGCATATAAGACTCTGAGGAGCCTCATACAAGCCTCTTAGCATTCATAACATAAGAAAAATGAAAAATGGTACGGAATTAAAAATCTTTTAATCCATACAATCATAAAACTTTATTTAAAACAACGGAAGTCTACTTGTCTCACATGGCCATCTAATACATCTTTAATCAAAGATAGCGTCACGACTCTTACAATAGAAAGTCTAAAAAGTGTCTAGTACAATAAAAGAAATGAAACAACAATATAGCACTTGTTCTCGGATCCATGAGGACATACCATAAGCTTTGGAAGGAATCAATCCAAGCTTTGAACTAGAAGGAATCACCTCAAAGCTAAGTAGAAAATCGAAGTAATATGGGTTAAGCACACAAAAATGTACTAAGTATGATAGCCATGCAAAAACCATGCTTAAAAAGGACATTTTGGTTGAAAACCATGCTATATGCAAATTTTGAGAAACATCATGAACTTTATTGTAGAAGACAAAAGATACAAGTGAAATCATCATACAAGTCATTATAACACATTAGAATCTTCACCTTAAGTAACCCTAAGCTATTGTTGTGCAACGTAAGAATGGAATCCCATACTACCATGCATACTAAGTACCACTTTGAGGGCACCATACGTGAACTTACCATTCTTCATACTCATATTTAGAACATTCACATACAGGGCGTAGGTCGCATCCGTAGCCCACAACATTTTGGCAACTTTTTGTTCTTTGGGCCAGCCTTGGGGTTACGCTTTAGGGTCCTCCTCAAGGACCCTTGGTTGGTCCTTGGGGAGTCGTACCTTGACGTTTAACCCCTAAACCTCTTAACCTAAGCTTGGGAAACCATTTTTCAACCTAAAACCCCATATCGAACTCAACAACACACTCATAAGGCTCTAGTTTCACCTACTAGTTTTTCGAGGTGTTACAAGAACGACGTCCATCCACAAAGAATCAACATCAGGCTCCAAGACTAGAACAATCTAATCCCAAGTCTGCGCAAAAAAACAAAACCTCTTGTAACAAATCAAAGTCGTAGACATAGGGGAGAAACTATAGAATATATCTAAAGCAGCAAAATCACCTTAACTAAGGCACATGCTATGAGACTCAAGTCTGCTACTCCAGTAAACAAAGATGAAGTCCATCTAGAAAGACGTTGGAGACAAAACAAGGCTACAAGGTTCGCCAGTCTAAGGTAACACTAGTATATCCTACACTAAGGCGGAAAATACTCAATATAACAAGTAATAACATAATTAATACACATTGTTAGGCAAAAACACGCATAAACCCCAACTAGCATGGTCCTAAACCCAAAACAATGTTGATCAATCCTACAATATGGTATCTAAGAAGGGAAAATAAGAATTACTAGGAACCAGCCCCCAATTAACTCTAATCAATATGCAGTTACGTATGTTAAGCCAACATGCAAAAATTTCAACAATTAGGCTTGATTTGAGGCCAAAATTCTATATTTCTAATCATTTGCCTCACATTTATTATTTTGATTTGTCCTTTTTGAGAATGGATTTTGTAGATTGGCTAATTAGTAAATTTTATTTTTAGGATTAAATTGGTGTAAAGATGAAGAAGTTGGGAGCTAAAACGAATTAAAGATGAAAGATAATAGAATGAAATTAAGTAGACAACTTAATTAATTAAAGTTAACATAATAATATATAGTATCTATGAAATTCAGATGAATAAAAAAATTGAATTATCGTAGGACTGCTACCACATGTAACTCATTGAAGGCAGCAACTATAAAAACAATTGAGGCGGTTGATGTTTCAAGCGGAAATCAAATTATTTTAGTTTTGGTTTCCCAATTTGTTTTGGACTCAATTATTTCATTTAGTGTTTATAAAATCTAAAAGTAGTCCACGCGAATAATTATAAGAAAACAATATAAATTGTGTGAAAAACCATCATAATTTTAGGGTTCTTTTTTCTTGTTCTTTTCGAAGACATTAGTAGCTAAACACCCCTATTCTTGGGTTGTGTGTAGAATGATTATGGAAAATTGATTTCCTTCTGATGAATTTGGTTATCATGTAAATTTTTCCTTTATTCTTATTTTAGTATTTCATTCTTGATCACAATTGAGATAAATTTATCGTCTACTTTTAAACATGAGAGACGACTACGTATATAGACCAGAGAATACAAGGAGAGCGATATTTCTTGCACACCACTTGTTTAGATTCGTGTTTAGGATTGACACCTGGATGAGCACCGTGCTTGGTAATTAAACAAGATAAATATAGATGCTCACCAGTTGAGTCTATTTATCCTCGCTTAACAATGTAGTTAGACAGTCAACGGGGGTATGTGGTTAGAGGTCGAGAGAATATGATCATAAGATCAACCCTGTAAATCAATAAATTTATAGTCTTATGAAATCCATTAATGACATGAATTGTCTGGATTCTTAGTATGTTGCAGCCCTGTAATTTCCCCAATTGCCTGAATTCTTAGTAAGTTAATCTTATTATTTAATTCATGCATTCTTTTGTTATCAAATAAAAATCAAATTCTTATTTTTCTCGTGAATAAAAAATTAGACTAGTATAATTTAGTAAAATAGGTAGTCTACAAGTCCTTTTTGTTTGATAATCCGGCTCTTTTAGAGTCGCTATATTACTTGCACGACCACATACACTTACTATGCATCTTGAAGCAAAATGTTTTTTGTGCTGCTACCCTAGACGTAGAAATTAATTGTTCTTCTAGGTTATACTTGTTCTTTTTATTAATTTCTGTTTTTTTCTACTATTTCTTTATTTTACAAATATTTTTTCACTAATTAATATTCTTCTTGGGATGGAATCTTCGCAAAAGAAAAAAAATATAGAGTGATGAATATTCTTGTCTGATGAATCCTTGTCCTTTTTGTTAAGAACGTCATTTTTGGAAACAAGGTCAATATATTTCTGATGGCAAGTTGTGTGCACCATCAATATCCTGTGGCTTTTGTGGTGGTCTATGATTCGGTTGTATTGCAACCCTGCTCAAAAACCCTCTTATGATGATTTTAATAATCCTTGTACCTTTGATAGTATGTATTCTTCCAGGAAATTATTGGAGGTGTGTGAAGAGAACTTTAAGAGAAATGCATGTGCGATGAAAAAACATTAAGAGAAACGAATAAAGCACATTCAAAATGTTTACAAATTTATTTATCATACTCAAAACTTAAGCAATGAATTGAATGCAAAGGTTGTTGCAATTGATGCTCAACAATATAATTATAAGTTGTGTGATACTGAAAAGGCACTCAAAAGTCAAATTTACGATCTAAAGCAGGATAAAATGCAATACAATTATATTTTTCTTGAATATGTCACATTTGAGGAGATGTATAATAGTGAACATATTGCATTTGGTGTAAGTTTGAAAGGGGGACGTAGTGGACCCCATTCAAATCACTTATCAACATTACTTTTAGATGATTATATATCTTTAAAGTCATCTGAGTTGATGGATGAGTGTGAGGATGAGGAACAAGAATCCTACATTCTTAATGGTGCACCCAAAAAGAGGCAAAATAACATTCCTCACCTCAGAGCCAAGTAATCCCACTTGTATCATCTGTTACTTTGTTTCTTTATCTTTACACCACCACTCCTTGAGAGGAGTAGAAAAATGGATGCAAAGTTAGGGGAAAATTCATAATTTCTAAGCTAAAAGAGAACTAGTGAACTTACTTGTGTCGCGCCTCGATGTTAAGTCAGATGCTTATTGGGAGGCAATCCATTTTGTAGTGTAGCTTCTTATTTTTATTTTTTTGGTGTCACCTTTTTTTGTTATTTTTTGTTGGGTCTTGCTTGCTGATAGGTTAGATGTATTTTAATGGTTATTTCACCTAGTGGTTGTGGTTTAATTTAATGGGTTTGTAGTTGCAAATACAAAACAACCCATGTGTTTCCGGCTTGCCCGAAAGGGAGGTTGCGAAACCAAGACCACTAGACTGATGGCCTAAGGAGTCGGTCGACATGAGGTTCAGCCTGAGAGGGTGAGCCCTAGTCCCATATCCTAACACTCAGCTCGAGAGAGTGAGTGGGTTAAGGCGTAGGTTGGTCTTCACGTGGCAAATGGGTGTCCGAGAGGAACCCATTTGAAATGGGGTAAGTTGCTTGAGAGGGAACTTATTTCCATCGAAAGCTTGGCCTAGTCACTATTATCTTGCAAATTTCCAATTAAAAGCATGTACCCAATGATTTATCCTAACTTGTATTGCGGTCACACCCCAAGAACATTTCCCCATACTTGAGTTTCTTGTTAATTTTTGCTATTTTTACTACTTGTGACAAAACCCCCAATTGATATTTGACACTTTTGTGTCACCCCCTTTAATTTACTATGTTTTTACTCGTTAATGTCATTTCTCAAAACCACTCCCATGGGACACGACCCCAACCTTTAGTTGGGTTACTATACTCTCGACGATCATAGACACTCATACCGTAGGTTAGTGTCGCTCGTCATGATAAGCATCAAAATGGCGCCACTGCCGGGGAGTGGTGTTATTTGAGTATTTTTAGATTAATATAATTTTTGTTCTTCTTAGTTGTAATTTACTAACTTGACATTTAGTTTTGCTTTTCAGTGTGTTGTCCATTTAGATGAACATGGCTTAGCAGAATAGTGGCAAATTGGTCGAAATAAGACAAGGAGTCCAAAAGGACCTCATGCTGACCGAATTGGCATCTTAGCTAAACTATTTGGCCACAAAAATCTCAGAGGTGGAAGTCCAGTGCAAGGGCAGGGGGAGGTACATAGCCCCCCATGAGCGGAGAAAGCCTAGAAATGGGGAGAAAAATCGTGTCGAGGACACACTTCAAATCATTCCCCAAAAGATCACCGATCAAGATCGGGTGTTGGAAGAAATGAAGGAGAAAACTGAAGTGTTGAATCAAATGATTGAATCTCACTCTAGATCAATCAAACTAATTAGGTCATTCCTGAGTTTTCAAGTATCTCATCTCCACCCAAATGACATATTGAGGTCACATAGTGACAATGGGGCAAACCCCAATAACAGAGAATGAGATAGAACTTACGTCGTGCCACAACGTAAAATAAGGCGCTTCTTGGGAGACAACCCAAGGTTTTGTTGCTTTTAATTATTCTGTTCGAATAATGGTGTGCTGATTTTGTAGGGTAAAATGAGAAAGGTGTTGAGAGGTGCAAATTGGCAAGCCAAGGACCCAGTAGGCGAGTCGCCGGATCTATCGGCGACTCCGACTTAATCCGCCGTTGGGACCCCAAAATAAGGGATGTCTTGTAAAACTCAGCGAGGTAAGTATGCGTTCGGTGCGTCACCGATTTTATCAGCGATAAGACTAACATCGCCGAATGACAGAAAACTGAACGATTTTATAAGGGTAGATGGTTAAAATGTTTGAATCTCTCACTTTCCCTCGTCTCAAAATCATACAAAAGTTACTTTTTCTTAGATTTTTACCTTTGCATTAGTATTTCAATTGGTAAATAGTGCTTGGGGTTGGATCTCGTTGCTACCTAGCGTTTAAAAAAAAGCAATTTGATCGGCATTAAATGTTAGCCCATAAAACCCCGAATTTATCTTAAATGTTTTTGCACTCTTTCGCAATTGTAGTATCAAGATGATGCGTGTTGGGCCTGTCTAATAGAAATAAGTTGATATGCTATGTGTGATTCGAACTTAGTTTCCTGAAATATCTTAATAATCGAATGCCTTGTTGTTTGTGCTTTAATTTGATTGCGATTGAAATGGGTGCCGCTTGATTGTCATTGTTTTGGTTGGGTAACACCTAAAGAGCCCGCATTTGTGCTAAATAATAAAAGTTTCTCAATGAAGGAATGGGTGACGACATTCTTAAGGGTGATCGTAGCTAAATGGCTCAAATTTGGCAGGACCGAAAGAAGTCTGAGTATTCTGGAATGATGGGAAGTATGGGTCTTGTGTGAATTTCATGTCTGCATGCTTTAATTTCGTTTCAGTGCTTGTATGGTTGATTCTAAGAAGTGGGTTGAAAAATAGGCACAGTGAATTATTCGGCGAGCTTAGTCGTGCTCGCCTAACAATTCGGCGGTTCGCCTACTGATCTTAGATCGCTCTTCATTCATGTCCATAGTGCAGAGAGATCTGTAACTTTCAGCGGACACATCTGTGGTCGCCGAAGGTAATCGGCGACTCGCCATTAGGACTTCAGATCGCCCTTCGCATGCCTCCTCTTCCCACTTTCACTGTATCTTTTGGCGGACAACTTTGTCTTCACCGAAAGTAGTCGGCGTCTCGCCAAATAGACTTTTTGATCGCTTATTTGCCTAGATTTCAAGCTAATCCCTTCGGTGAGTTCGACCTAGCTCGCTAAAGAGATTTGGCTATTCGCCGATTAATCGGCGAACCTTTCTTCTTCAGATTTTATGTGCTTTAGTGTGATTGTTCTTCTGACTAATCACAAATTTTTGCATATATGGTACTCACAAACCTAAATGCATCACCTCAGAAAAAGCCAACGGGAATTACAATCAATGAAGGAGGATCACGTCCTTCACAGAAAAAGAAAGCAAGATCTCCAACCGGGAGATAAAGGCAAACGAAAAAATCATATCGCTAGGAAGGGCAGAAATGTTGAACCAGGCTACGAAGAACAAGTCCATTCTACGTCATCCTAAGGCGGCTTGCCTTGGTTCTATCATGGCGAGAAGGCGGATCGACCTGGGACTGCTGGTTTCACAGGAGATGGCTTTGAGAGCCAAACAAACACATACATCCCTGCCATTTCTTGTTCCGATTACTGAGTTATGTCGGCGTGCTGGAGTGCCCCGAGAGCTTGCTAGCGATATAGAGGTCACTCTTTCTTCATCCATTGATATCCGGCATATAGACACAGATTTTACACGAGAGGAGGATGACAAGAGAAGAGTAACCCCATCAGATACTTCTCCAAAGGTCAATGTTGACTCCTTATCAGGAGAGACACCATCGCCCACCCCGGCCTCGGTGCCCTCGGGTATACCAGCTCTCTCTTATTCTTCATCACAGGTTCTAGATGCCTCCTTATCCTTCCAGCTTGCAAGGATCACTCAAGCCATGATCCTGAAGATGGGGCAGTTGGCCTACTCAGCTGATGTAAGAGCTACCCGATTGCAGAGGTCTGTTCCCGGTATCACCGACAGGGCCATACTAGCAACACTCACCCCACTTCAGACAGTTGTTGATGCCTTGACAGTGAGAGTCATTGCTTGCGAGAGCAGATAGGGGGACGCCTCTGAGATGACGGCTTTAAAAGCCTAGATTGTGAGTTTGAGGAAGGATGTAGATTACCTTAAGTCTACTGACTTCACTTCACTCATAGAGAGAGAGCAGATAATAAGGATGTTCCTGTGATCACAGGAGATGTGCAAGGGGATGGTGTAACACAGGCAGAGTCGGATGCTAAAACAGACGAGGAGTTGATAGTAGCACAGGTTGAGGAGATAATAGAGAGCCAAGATGTGAGCATATTCAGAGATCTGCCAGATCTAGTAGAGACAGTTACGCAGCCGGTGATCCAGACATCGCCAACCGAGACGTCCACAGAATCCCGTAGTGGATCTGGCACTGCTTTTCCATTTGAGACTACTCCGGGCACTGATGCCCCAACAGATAGAGAGACTGCATAGCCAGGACCTTTCTCTACCCTCCTCTCTATCTTACTTACATCTACTTTTGGTTTCTTATTACCTACATTTGAGGACAAATGATCTTATTTGTGGTGGGGTGAGGCCCACCTTGTTTTACTTGTTTCAGATACTTGTATTTTGGTGTACATTTAGGTTATATGTTTTTAATTATGTTTTTAAAACTGCGTTGTGGATGTTTGAGCTCATGGCTCTCTTTTGTTTTTAATTACAAATGATTTTGACCCTTCCAAATTTTTTTTGAATTTTTCTCACATTTTTGCCACCCTCGTGAGTTGAATGTGGTTGTTCTTTTGCAAAAATTCAAGTCTCAGTTTCGATCAATACCGATGACTTGAATAGTGCTCTCAATTGAACGAACATAAATGTACGGCTACGATGAGCCCAAATGAAGTTGCATAGACAATATGTGAACTCATTGCATCTCGTTGTGATTAGCCATTTATCGAATTGATTCTCTTGTAATGACCATTGCACACAAGCGAAAATGTGTAGTCTTGTTTGACTTAAGTGTCGATGTCTTTTGTGATTAGCTTGCTTTGAAACTTGCATGAATAAACCTTGAATTTGCCCTGTTTGTCTGATTCATTTAGAAAGGTGTCCTCTTGAGATTATCTTAGGCAACTATAAAGAGTGTGAGCCAATAAAAAAAAGTGAAATAAAGTACGAAGGGAATTGGGCTTCAAGCAATCCATGGAGGTGAATAAAGAGGTGACTTAGAAGCACTAGCAAAAAAAAGAATTGTTAAAGGAAAAGAAGGGAATGCCTTGAGAATACCACATCTCACGAGGAAAAGTCACTGAGCCTAAATGACCATACCTTTGCACTCAGCCCCATTACAAGCCTTAGAAAGACCTTTTTGATCTTGAGTAAGCCTAATCGAAAGTCGATTGGAAAAATAAGGGTGAACCTATGGGTGAAAACATGCATTGTGTTCCTCTTTTTGAATGTTAGCGTTGTATCTGATTCATGATCTCGAATTGATTAACCTCTCTGTGTGAATATGAAATCATTCTTCATGTGACGGAATTTAGATACTTTTTGTTGAGCTTGAACTTGCACCAGTTGCAAGTATTGCGAGAATGAAAATCTTTGGTAATGGTGTGTCACAACTTGAATATTTGAGTACACAATTGATCCTTGCATAAGTAAATTGAGTCTTGTTGTGTGCACTCATGATTGAGTCTTGTGTAACACTATTTGAGACACCCTTGTTGAAAGGCTGAACTCAAGTTTGCTTGAGGACAAGCAAACGTTTAAGTTATAGGTGTTGATGAGACCACAAATTGGACTATTTTAGGGCTTTATTTTATTAGAAATATTGTCCTCGAATGCTTATTTTGTCTCAATATCTGATGAAAACTCTTAAGTTTCAGGTATTTGAAGTTTTAGTGGAAGGATGGAAACTTAGATGTAAAAAGGAACAAAAAGGCTGAAAAGAATGAAGAAGCTGAATCCTGAGCATCGCCAAGCGTCTTTGGAGATTGCCGAAAGGACAAACTCTGCCCTTTGTTCCAATATGCAAAACCCTGAAAGAAGAGGATCAAAACGGCGATGAAAGGAGCAGTCGGCGCTTCGCCGAATATTTCCACGAAGTAGTACTATACCACCCAATGGTCCAGAAGGTAAAGATGTTGAAGGCAAGTACTAAACGGTGATGACACAGAAAAAGGGCGAGTCACCAAGTTATTCGGTGAACTCAACTAACCTCGCCGAACTATCAGCTAGCACTAATTTCTGATGGCTATAAAAACTAAACTCTTTATTAATTTTAGGAGTTCCGAATCATTATTATTATTTTTCATGATAGAATAGTACTTTTTAGATAATTTCTCTCAAGTTTGGAGAGGGTTTTGTGGGAGACTTGAATAGAGAAGGATTTCATCTTCCCCAAGTTGGAAGTGGGTCTTCTCCATTCTTTTTCCTTTGCTTAAATCAATGTTTAATTTCCTATACCCATTTGATTTTAGTATCATTTTAGGTGTATTTTGTTATTTCGTAATGTGTGGCTAAAATCCCCATTCTTGAGGTGTTATTTAGCAAATATGTGTTGATATTGTTGTTGGGTTTTGCTTGTTGATAGGTTAGATGTATTTTAATGGTGATTTCACCTAGTGGTTGTGGTGTAATTTAATGGGTTTGTAGTTGAAAATACAAAACCACCCATGTGTTTTTGTCTTGCCCGAGAGGGAGGTCGTGAAACCAAGACCACTAGATTGATGGCCTAAGAAGTGGGTCGACATGAGGTTTAGCCCGAGGGGGTGAGCCCTAGTCCCATATCCTAACACTCAGATCGAGAGAGTGAGTGGGGTAAGGCATAGGCTAGTCTTCTTGCGGCAAATGGGTGTCCGAGAGGAACCCATTTGAAACGGGGTAAGTTGCTTGAGAGGGAACTTATTTCCATCTAAAGCTTAGCCTAGTCACTATTATCTTGCAAATTTCCTATTGAAAGCATGTACCCAACGATTTATCTCAATTTGTATTGCGGTCACACCACAAGAACATTTCCCCATACTTGAGTTTCTTGTTAATTTTTTCTGTTTTTACATACTTGTGACAAAACCCTCAATTGATATTTGACACTTTTGTGTAACCCCCTTTAATCCACTATGTTTTTACTTGTTAATGTCTTTAGCTACGACTAGCTAGAGCTAATTTTTTTTTTTTTTATCAATTCTCAAAACCACTTCCTCGGGACACGACCCCAACCTTTAGTAGGGTTACTATACTATCGACGATCGTAGACACTCATACCATAGGTTAGTGTCGTCGGTCATGATAAGCATCACTTTTTATTTATGCCAAATTGTGAGTAGTACTTTTATGAATGCTTGATTGCTAAGGAAAGTGCACTCTTTGCCACCGAGGTTCATAGTTGTGACTTTGTAAATAACTTATTTACTTGTAGTTTGTTATGACCATGTCTCACTTAGAAGTGGAATTGATCTATCTATATTGATACTAGTGCCATGTTTGGTGAGAATTTGTTTATTTCATGTTTTGCATCTTTGCTAGAACTTGCCTTACATATTATTAAACTGAAATAAAAAGTGTTGCTTTGTCTAGGAGATTCTAATAGGTTATTTTTATTTGTCGTGTCAATTTTAGCCTTTTCATATATTATATCACTAATTAGCCCTTTTGAACATGTAACCTTTTGTTGGTAGTCATAGTTCGCCCTTAATTATTTTGTTGAATCCCAAGTTTTTCCACCATCCTTCCTTAAGCATGCTAGCATAAACTTATTATAATTGGTAAATCCAAAGAAAAAGGAATGTTGAGTGTAAAAGGTAATTAATGATAGCTACAAAGTGACAAAAAAATCCTCTTTGAAAGAATCTGAAATGAAAAAAATTCATTGAGAAAAAAATTAAAATGATTAAAGCATTCTTGAGATGATGAGAATTACATGTAACATAATTGTTGAAATGGTTGATGAAAATAATTGGTGATGAACTCTAAAAGTGAAAAGTCATTAGGGAAGTGCAAGCCATTGTTATATAGTTTTTCTACCCGTCCTCTTTAATAAATTATAACCTGTTAAAGTCCTACTAGATTCTATTTGAGCATGATTAATTAGTGAAGATGTACATAATGGGAAAGCATATGGTTTTTTGTGCATAAATCTGAATTTTATTTGAGAGCATGAGAGTTGTTCTTTATTGCAAAGTCGTTAATTTATATTCAATCTTTTGATTTTAGTGTGTGGACTGTTTCTTGTTGTTCGGGAACTTGTTTCATTATGTATAAGTAATTTTATTAGCTTTCTTTGATGAGAGTAGGTGAGCAACTTTAAATTTTATGAGTTCAGAGTCCTTCCATGTGGTTAAGAGGTTAGAAGTTTGATGTTTATTTGTATATCCTGCATGATTGAGAAGTGTACTTGATGTTTTGAAGTTTGTTACATGGCATAATTGTTTGTAACAACTAAACTAGTCGCATTCTTAGTTGGAGTCATTTTTCATTGAGCTTTTTTATTTGTTCAAGGACGTGCAAATGTTTTTACGTGTGGGTGTTGATGTGAAGCAAAAAATAAATATATTTTAATCTTTATTTCTCACGCATCTATTATTTCTGTTTTTCCTTTTTAAGCATGAATTTTATAGATTGTGAGAAATAATGTATTTTATTTATAGGATTAAATTCGTGTGAAGATGAAGAAGTTTCAAGCAAAATCAATTAAAGATGAAAGATTATAGAAAAAAATCAAGCAGACAACTTACTGTATTAAAGTTAATGTAAGTATCATGTCATTATATATATATATATATATATATATATACATATAATGATGTGGTGCAACCACAAGCCATGAATTCCTTTTTACTTTAAGAGTGACGAAACTAACTTCTCCTAACTCCACTCGCCCCATTTATGCATCACTTTCACTTCATTCCTTCAAAACCTACTATGACCACAAACGTCGTCCTTCTTTCCAACGGCCGCCACCATAAATAAAAGCACTGTCTATTGTTCTTCCCCAACTACTTTCTTCTACCGCTTCATTTCCCTGCTCGTGTTACCACTTTTCGTACCCTTCCTTTCTTCCTTCTTCTACAAAAATAATATGCAGCCAAAACCTGCCTTTCTCAACAGTTGACTTCGGAACGACAAAATTTTGTAAGTTCCTCATCAAATCATAATGCCTACAAAAGAAAAGTAAACACTACATTGACAATGCCATCCTTTGAAACTCTTCTTATTCCCTTTACCCATGTCATGTTCTCCCTTTATTGGTTTTTTTATTGCTTCTTAAGGCACTCCTCTGTGTCTTCACTTCCCTAAATTATTAACCACTTTTGGGATATTAGTCAGTGGTTAATGATAACAAAGCATGTGAATTCACATGTTGAATTTGAATTATCGGTGGTCCTAGGATTTGGAATTTGTACTAAGAAATAAGAAATTTTTTTCACTAATTCTTGTAGTTGATATTTTTTACCTGACACCAAAGTACGTGAATTCACATAGTAAAGGAACTTTTGGAGTTGCTAGGATTTCAAATTGTGGACGCACAAATAGGAAGTCTAACCTTAAATGCAGACACAGTTCATCTACCTATAATCCCCATTCGTTGTCTACCCTACCTGGGTCTATTAGTTACTTTGAACTTCAATCATAGATATACAAATTCAAATAATCTTTGGGAGAATCATCTTCTTACATAGAACTGGTACACACATTTATCAACATCTATATTTGGCAATTCTCCTTTTATTTTACCGGATTAAAACATTACGCCTTTGATTGTCGAAAAATTTATCTTCACACTATGGATGATGCTAAGTAATGAGATCGTTGAAATGAATTTAAGAGGTTTTAATGATCGATTATTTCAACTTCTGCAATTTTATTCATGCATTTTACACCTAAATAAATGTATTTTAACAGGTTCAAATGTAAGGTCTTCTAGGTTTGTTATGGGACACTGCATTTCATGCTGCAGGTACATGTACTAAACTAATAGATCTCCCCAATAGAAGCACATGATACTCATCGGTTGTTGGTGAGCTCCAGGTTGATTTGGGGCTTTGTCGAGTCTTTACTATGCATATTTTCATAGTGGTGAAGTCATGGATTCAAGTTGAGGCTTTGTAGACATTGTAAAGTTATCATCTGTATTCATAACTTCACTTTTCACATGTATTGGTTCAACTAGTCGACATGTGTTGTATATGAAGCTTCTCATTAGCAAATCTATCTACATAGTAGTGTACTTTCACATCATAGGTCACTTGTAAAACATGTGTTCATATGGTACTAGTCCATCTCACCTAGGGTTGGGGTGTGACAATCATGAAATATGTTTGGAATTAGTTATTCTGTAGCAACCAATATAATTGTTGTATTCTACGTATTTTAATGATCCTAAAAAATGCAGGGACCCAGTCCTTAGTAGAGTGCTCTCATCCAGATTCAAAATGGGGTACCGTTGTAAAACTCTCTTATCAGGTTGGTTGGTGAGAAATACAATGTACTTCACCAATAGGAAGGGTGGACGAGGTTGTTTGTTTAACTGGTTTAAACTCTTGTTGATGACTGATATATACGACAATAAACAAACAAAGCTATTCATTCAATAAAGAGAGAGCATGTCTTTCTCAAGAACTCACTAAGAAATGTTTGCAAGGGACCTGGGCCCTGCAAGATTACGTATGTAAAAAGACACTATGATCATTATCAGAAAAGATGCCACTTCGGATGTGGTAGGTGCACGTCTTTTTAAGAGAAGCAGGATCTCCAATTGGCAGTCTCAAGAAGTTTGTGTTCATTCAATATAATATCTTAACACAAAACAAAAACCAAGATTTGGCAAACAAAATTCATATGCTTACTAAGAGAAGGCCATCTTCAAGGAAGAAACCAAGCATCAAATAAAAATATACAGCAGGGAACTGATCAACGCAAGAAGCACTTTTTGTGTAGGCTGTTGTTTTGAATGCGTGTAATATGCTAAACTTGTAGAATTCGTTTCACTCTTATAAGAAACATTTCAAACTCTTGTGTATAGTTAGTGTAACAACATTGTTAGAGATAACTTCGTGTCTTACAATTAAAGTTTATATAAATTAGTGAGGATTAATACATTGGGCAATGGATGCATTGCTTAGGCTTGGTAAGTAATAGGCGTATTACTTATTATTGAGATTAAGAGTTTAATATCATTGTTGCGGTTGTAATCTCTGTTTCACTTTTTCTTGGAGATTAGTGAAAACAACTTAAAATCATGTTTGAAAGGATGTGGTTTTACTCCCTTAAGCAAGGACGTTTCCACGTAAAAATCTTGTGCCTATTTTATGTTGTGCTATTTATTTTTTGCACTTTTATTCTATCGGGGGACCTAGTACTGTGATCACTGATGGACGTGTACATTCTAATAATTGTTACCAGAGCAGAAGCTCTTTATTTCGTTCACACCAAGAGAAAAGATCCTGCAGGAATGGCGACTCCACCATGTTTGGAAGTTGGTCAATGTACCATGCGTCCTCCTCATTTCAATGACTGGTTCTATGGGTGGTGGAAGAGGAGAAGGCACGATAATATTATGACAGAAAACAACAAGTTGTGGGATATAGTGCTTGTTAGTCCTTATGTTCCTACAAAAGATGTGAAGGATGGAGATCTGACTCGGGTTGTTCCCAAGTCCAGAAAAGAGTATGATTCAAGGAACAGAAAAAGTTCAAAAAAATTATTAAACTAAAAAGTTGTTGGTATGTGGAATAGGAGCAGACGAATACAACAGGATGTCGGCCTGTTAAATGGCCAAGGAAATATGGGACTGCTTGAAGAAAGCCCATGAAGGAACAACTCAAGTTAAGGAATCAAAGGTGAACATGATGACTACTCTGTATGAAAAGTTTACCAGGAATTAAGGTGAAACTATTCATGAAATATAGTGTAGATTCACTTCCATTACTAACAAACTTTGATGCTTTTGTGAGCCCATTAATCCAAGTAAACAAGTTCAGAAAATCCAAAGATGTCACGACCCGATTTATCAAGTCATGATGGCACCTACTATAACCCACCAGCAGGTAAGCCAACCCGTAACCCGGAACAACAAGTAATGGGTCTGAGGGTAGAAATTAAACAGGAGTAAGCAAATAACAATATAAACAGGCGGAAGCAAACCAAAAACATATATACAAATAAAGATTCCTCCCAGAACCTGGAAGTCACTAGTACAGAGCTACTACAAAATGAGTACAAGTCCTAAAACCGGACAACAGAGACTGGACTGTCTCGAAAGGAAAAAGACAAGTCTATAAATACAGATGGAGACTGAAATAGTACAAAACGCCATGTGCTCA
>JAJOOH010035199.1:0-11283 GCA_029582605.1 Solanum gracilifrons
CTCTAGTTCCCTTCTTCTCACATCTGCATAAGACTTCTGGCGACTCTGGGCAGTCTTAAGTCTATCTCTAATGAGTTGCACTTTCTCCATAGCATCAAAGACCGAATCTGGTCCTATCAAGGCTGCTTCACCTACTTCAAACCAGCAAACTGGAGATCTACATCTACGCCCATACAATGCCTCATAAGGGGCCATCTGAATGCTAGAATGGTAACTATTGTTGTAGGCGAACTCAATAAGAGGAAGATGATCATCCCAAGTACCATTGAAGTCGATCACACAAGCTCTCAACATATCCTCTAAGGTCTGAATGGTACGCTCTACCTGACCATCCGTCTGGGGATGAAATAATGTGCTAAGATTAACCTGAGTACCAAGACCTTTCTGAAATCACTTCCAGAAATGAGAGGTAAACTGAGGACCTCTATCTGAGATGATAGACAAAGGAACCCCATGCAACCTCACAATCTCATTAATGTAAAGCTTGGCGTAATCCTCCATTGAATCTGTAGTCTTGACCGCCAAAAAGTGAGAAGACTTAGTAACCCTATCAACAATCACCCAAATGGAGTCATGCTATCTGTGAGTACGAGGTAAACCTGTGATGAGGTCCATGTTGATCACTTCCCACTTGAGTCATACCTCCTGGTTTCTGATGTTCTACCTTGACTTGCTGGCAATTGGGGCACTTAGCCACAAAATCTGCTATATCTCTTGTCATACCATTCCACCAATAGACTTCCCACAGATCGTGGTACATCTTAGTGGCACCTGGATGAATAAAATATCTGGAATTGTGGACTTCTGCGAGAATATGTTGTCTCAATTCACCCACATCAGGAACATACAATCTACCCTGATAGTGAAGTATACCATCTCCCCCTTGGGAGAAAACCTCCACTCTCTAATTGTGGACTGCACCCTTAAGTTCAAGCAAGATTGGATCACTGCCTTGCTTTTCCTTAACCTCTACTACCAAAGAAGATCCTGCCCTATTCTGAACCGTTACACCACCACCTGATATGCTCATAAGACGAACTCCTAGGCGAGCAAGTCTGTGAACATCCTTTGCTAGCTCTTTTCTTTCTTCCTCAATATGTGCTATACTACCCATGGATAATCTGCTAAGAGCATCTGCTACTACATTTGCCTTACCCGTATGGTAATGCACGCTCATATCATAATCTTTGAGGAACTCAAGCCACCTTCTCTAGCGAATATTCAACTCTTTCTGAGTGAATACATACTGGAGGCTCTTATGGTCTGTGAACACATCTACATGAACACCATACAAGTAGTGTCTCCAAATGTTGAGTGCACTGCTGCAAGCTCGAGGTCATGAGTTGGATAATTCTTTTCATGTACCTTAAGTTGTCTAGAAGCATAAGCTATAACTTTACCTCGCTGCATCAACACACAACCTAGGCCGACCCTGGATGCATCACAATAGATCACATAACCATCTGAACCCTCTGGTAGAGTCAAGTCAGAAGCTGTAGTCAACCTGGTTTTCAATTCTGTAAAGTTTTCTCACAATCATCTGACCACTGGATGTTAACCTTTTTCTGAGTCAACCTAGTCAAGGGTGAGGCTATGGATGAAAATCCTTCCACGAACCGTCTGTAATAGCCCGCTAGACCCAAGAAACTTCTGATATCTGTAGCAGAGGTAGGTTTGGCCATTGTTTCACTGCTTCTATCTTCTGGGAATCTACTCGAATTCCTTCACTAGACACAATATGCCCAAGGAAGGCAACTGATTGTAACCAAAACTCGCACTTGTTAAATTTTGCAAATAACTGGCGATCTTTGAGAGTTTGCAGAACAACTCTCAAATGACTCGCATGTTTTTCCTCATTCCTAGAGTAAATGAGGATATCATCAATAAAGACGATAACAAACAAGTCTAAGTACTGCTTGAACACTATGTTCATCAAATCCATGAAAGTTGCAGGAGCATTGGTTAGTCCAAATGACATAACTACAAATTCGTAATGACCATACCAAGTTTTGAAGGTTGTCTTCGGAATGTCACTATCTCTGACTTTAAGTTGATGATAACCTGATCTGAGGTCTATCTTTGAGAAATGACTAGCACCCTGAAGTTAGCCAAACAAGTCATCAATCCTGGGGATGTGATACTTATTCTTGATTGTGACTTTGTTCAATTGCCTATAGTCAATGCACATTCTGAGATAACCATCTTTCTTCTTTACGAACAACACTGGTGCACCCCATGGCAAAATACTAGGTCTGATGAAACCCTTATCTAGAAGGTCTTTCAACTGCTCTTTCAATTCCTTAAGCTCAGCTGGAGCCATTTTGTAAGGAGGAATAGAGATAGGCTGGGTATCTGGAAGTAGATCAATTCCAAAGTCGATTTCCCTATCGGGAGGGACTCCGGGAAGATCTTCTGGAAACATTTTTGGAAACTCATTAACCACAGGAACTGACTCAAGAGTTGGAGATTCGGAACTAGAATCCTTAACCTGAACTAGATGATAGAGATAACCCTTATAGATCATCTTTCTGGCCTTAAGGTAAGAAATGAATCGACCCATAGGCGCTAAGCTACTACCTTTCCATTCTAGGATTGGTTCATCTGGAAACTGAAAATGAATAATCCTAGTTCTAGAATCGACTGAGGCATAACATGAATGTAACCAATCCATGCCGAGAATGACATCGAAGTCTACCATTTCTAACTCTACAAGATCTACTGAGGTGACTTTCTGAGAGACTGTGACAGGGCAATTTCTGTATACCCGTCTAGCTACAACTGGGTCACCAACTGTAGTAGAGACTAAGAAGGGTTCTAAAAGAGTTTCTGGGCTAACAATGAATTGGACTGCTATGTAAGGAGTTACAAAAGACAAAGTAGCCCCTAGATCTAATAAAGCATAAACATCAAGATCAAAGACTTGTAACGTACCAGTGACTACATCAGGAGAATCTTCCTGATCTTGATGAGCCTGAAGAGCATATAGCCTGTTTTGGCGCTGTCCGCCACCAGTACCGAAAGAGTTACCTTGCTGAGTTGGACGACCTGTTGGTGCTGCTGAAGTTGTAGACTGAACTCTACCATTATTTCCTCCTTGACCTTGTCTAGAAGGACAATCCTTCAATCTATGACCGGACTGACCACACCCAAAACATCCTTCCTTACTTGCAAGGCACTCACACGGATGGTTCTTACTACATTTCGGGCAAGTTGGGTTCGTTTTGGTGCCTGAAACACTACCGAGACTTAGAGCCTGACACCCTACCTTTCTGATCATTACGGAACCTAGGGGATGGAACACTAGCTGATGAAGGTGTTGGAGTCGAAGACTTCTGTTGAAACTGCGAGCGATTTCCACCACCCGATTTATGTTGGGAATACTCGTAGTTACATGTTCTTGCTTTCTTAGTCTCCTTAGCTTGTTCCCTAAGCTTATCACCCTCAACCTGCTGAGCATGAGTCATGAGCCTAGAGATGTTCATGTCTCCTAACAACATAGCATTCCTGCACTCTATTTTCACTAAGTTTGACACTCCATACATAAACTTATCCATCTGAACCCTGGAATCAGCAACCATGTGAGGAGCATACCTGGAGAGTTGGTTAAACTTGAGCCCATACTCTTGGACAGTCATGCTACCCTACCTCAAGTGCATAAATTCCTGGGCCCTTGCTTCTCTCAAATCTATGGGGAAAAACCTGTCCAGAAAGGTTTTACTGAAACAATCCCAAGTAATAAGAGCGGCATCTGTACCCCTGTTCTCCTTCCACTGAGTATACCAGATATGAGGCACATCCTTAAGTTGGTAAGATGCTAACTCAACCCGATCATTCCTAGTGACTTGCATTACCTCAAAGATCTTCTTGATCTCAACCAAGAAATTCTGGGGATCTTCACCAGTCTGCGATCCTAAGAGCTTAGGCGGATTCATCCTAACAAAGTCACAGACCCTTGTTGCTGCTGATCCACCATTTGCATTCACAGGAGGTTGAACCCACTGATTGTTCTGGTTAGCGACACTCTGAGACAATATCTGAATGGCGTTCCTGAACTCTATATTCGACACTTCTTGATCAGGGACTGGAGGAGCTGCGTTTGTGTTCCTGGCATTCGCATTCCTAGTGTTAGCTCTACGAGGAGGCATGATCACTGAAATGTAGAACGTCGAATTAGAACGGAAATAGATCATACCTTATGCACGATAAGAGTAACAAGAAAATGAAGATTTTTCCTAAGACACTTTGGTGCACACTACACACCCATGAAAATGACTCTACCTAGTGCGGCTTTTCAGACATCCTAGGACACTTAAACCTAGTGCTCTAATACCAAGTTAGTCACCCCCCGAGCTACCCCCGAGACGCGGACACGGGACCTAGGACCACAAAAGATCCCAAGCTAACCCTGCTGGCATGATCATGAGCATACTAAATATAATCTGAATAATAGAAACTATACGGAAGCTATAATCATAAATAAAATGAAAAGATAGGGAATACCCATATACTATAACTGAGATAAATGATAACTGATGAGTTTAATAGAAGGAAGATATTAACTCAATACTAAGCTGAATCTAACTATGTCTGAAATAAGCCTCTAAACTGACTAGAAGTGCTGGGACATTCCCCAGCTAAGTCTAGAAAATCTGAAACTAAAAGACTGAAAACTGAAAGATGACATTACTATTGTCCTCGAAGAATGAGGACTCACCATTGATGCTGCTGAACTAGAGATCGGGAACCGATCTAAGCGTGATCTAGATGCTGAGAACCTGAACCTACATCACGAGAAGAGGTAGCGCACGTATGCGTCAGTACTCGAAAGGTATTGAGCATGCAAGATAGAGTAAAGCTGAAAGAACATATAACTGAACAAAGCAATAAAGCAATGAAATAATCTGAACATGATATAGATACTGAATACTGAGCTAACTGAATGCAATGACCAATTTATAACATGTTGACTGAATACTGAATGAATTGTAAATGTGGTCAATGCAATAGAGTCTGACTGAACTGTGGGAGCTACTAATAGCCGACAATAAAACCACATGAGCAAAATATGGAGTCCGATGTATACGAACCATCAAGAGGACCCAATATACCCTGCCAGAGGTATAGAGGCATGCTGGCGTGATCACTAAACTAATGTTGCCCACAAAGAGGACTTACACCTACGTGGATCGTAGTTCTGGAACTATATGGGTACGCTGAACCCTAGTCCAACTCGGTATTATGCTACTCCCAATGAATTAAGTCGTTAACTGGTTATGACTGAATTTCTGTAAAATACTGGATAGCTCAAAACTGAACATGCAAACTTAGAATGCAACAATTATTCTGATAATGATGCATCAATAACTAAGGCATGGATAGCTGAATAATTGAGATATCTGACCTAGCATGTGTAATTCAAGAACTAAAGAAATACATAGCTAGGGTTCTGAAGTTCATGCAATAAACTGAGCAATACCATGATAATCTGATTTGAAACATTTAAATAACTAATTCATGATGATCTGTTGAAATTCTAGAAACGCTAGGTCTGTTCATAATCATGGAATCAAGAATCTGACTGAATTCTAGGGACCTAATGGTCGAAAGAAACCCACTAGTGAAATCCCACATACCTGGTGACGAATTCCACGGAGAAATATTTCTATTTCAGGGATGGAACTGATGGAACCTTGTTGCGTTCTTCAACTAGGGTTCTTGACCTTTTTCTCCTCTCTTGCTTCTAATTTTCTAAGTTTTGATTAATGATTTGACTTGGATAAGTTCTAGTTATGTTTCTAGGCTTAAACTGACTAAAACCTAATGATTTAGGGTCTAAACGACGTACCTTAGGGGTTAAACGAAATAGGAAAAGACCAAAAGACCCCTGACTTAACTGCTGTCGGAGTGACCGACGAATTGGACTGACGGGCCGTAGGTTAATCGATAGTCCGTCGATTGGAGTCGTCGGTCGAATCTGCCCGACAGGGCTTCACTAAAACGAGCATAACTTTTTACTCGGAGGTCAGATTTTAGAAAACTTGGTGGCGTTGGAAAGAGGATTCAAGTATCTATAATGTAATAGGTCATTGGGCACATAATTCCTTTTGTGCTAAAAGTTATGACCATCTGAAGTTGACCCAACAACAATTTTTAGCTAACTAGCTGCTGACCTCACCTACGGTCAGACCTACGGACCGTACATCGAATGAAGGTCCGTGCTGGTCAACTGTCAATTGGGACATAAGCTGGACTTTAGGAGCATCGATCCATGGACACGAACCACGGTCCGTGACCTGACCTACGGACCGTAGTTCCGGCCGTGGGTCGACACTTGGCCGAATTTCTGGCTGATTTCTGGGGGAGTTTGCTGACACGAACCACGGACCTGCAGGACAGACCGTGGGTCCTCCTACGGTCCATGGATGGTGCCCGTGAATACCACCTGTAATACCAGAAATTTGCAATTTGATCTATTTTCGGATACGGGGTGTTACAATAGTGATGGTTGTTGGTTAGATAAACTCTTTAGTAAAATAATGTAATGTAAAGTAAAACTTACTTTTATATATATATATATACTTCAGTTCTGTAGTTGCTATTATTGCATCCTTATAGTAAGAGTTTAAATGATTTTGTATCGTGATTTATACTATATTTCAATTGAGTTACCTTAAGGCTTCATTTATTTGTTATTCATCTACATTACATACTCGTACATTCAATGTACTGATTTCATTCTAACAAGATCTTTTATGATGCATAATCAGGTACTTAGGATATCTCTAAACATGAGTTCCGTTGAGATCACTTCATCTTCTCGTCAACTTTTGAGTAAGGCCCCTTTGCTTTCAGACAACTCATATTTTTATGAGTTGTTAGTAGTAGCATTTTAAGGTGTCGTGGGTCTTTTCTTGACACTCACTTTTATACAATAGAGGCTTCATAGATAGACAATTTTGAAGAGTCATTCAGTTTTAGATGTTTTATTTAAAATTTATGTTTTATACTCATTATATTTAGAGAGTTTGAAATTCATTGAATTGTTGATAAATGTTTCTTTCTATTAGATCCTTGTATATGCTTTAGTTAGTCCTGCGCTTGTAGTCAGCCAGAATGAGGGTTCGCTTGGGGACCATCAATGGTTCTCGAGTGCCGACAAAGTCCAGGGTGTAGGCTCAGGTCATGACAAACTTAATATCAGAGCACATAATTAAAGTTTCCTAGGGTGTCTATGAAGTCGTTTTAGTGGGACTTTATTTATGTTTGTGAGGGGCCCACTTCTATAAATAAGAGACTACAATCATTTAAGAAAATTTCCCCTTCTTTCATACAATAGATCGTGCAATAAAATTGTGTCATAAGGAACTTATTCAGACTTTTGCATTTCTCAAATTCATTCGACTACCCCAAATACTCAAGGTGGTTGAAATAACAAAGCCCAGATCCATATCGATGAGTTACTCTCAGAGAAAGTCTTCATAGAGTGAAGGGACTGCAAAAGGACTTGAGAGAAGCCCATCAATGTTCTTAGGTGTATTGATTTGAAAAAATGCACCCTTATTCATATGAATCATGTGTTCGAGCTAAAAACAAGATGTGCTCTTATATTCTCTTCTCTAAACCTTGTTTCAGATGCCCTATATAATGAAAGAATGCTTTAGAATGCTTGGGTAGTATTGTCACCTGAAGGTTAGTGTGATTTGCGATATTATGAGCTAGTAGTAGAAGAAGTGCCAGAGTTAGAAAATGCTTTTGGAAGTGTAATAATATAAGAAATGGGGATAGTTATTAAGTAAAGTGTGTAGTTATATTCATGTGCCCAATAAGTCATTAATGAGGTGATTTTCCCCTTATGTGTAGGTTAAGAAGTAATAATTTGTGGATTTCATGATAGAAGGTAGAAAAATAGTTATTAGTTAGGATGAGTTAGGGTATAGTTTAAGATGATGTGTCGTTGTAGTAATGAAGACCAAGTATATGTGTTGAATAGAAGATTAGAGTATTCATGAGGTGATAAATCTAACGTAGGCTTATGATTTTCAAATGGAGAGCCTCATGATATTCAGAGGGTTATACAACTGATTAGGAAATAACATATAGTGGATGGGTATATAGTACTTAAGTTGTGAAATGGAATATGACGGTAAACTGTAAGTATGTAGAATGAGAGATAAAAATTGACTACATGTCATGAGGTTTTAGCGTGCAAGTTTTCTTTAATTCGTCGTAAATTAGTATAGTATGTAAGCAATTATATAGATATTTGTGCTTAGTAGTTGGCACTAAGCTTGAATTTGAGCTGAGAGTCGTGGTAAAAAGGATGGAAACATGAGGATGGTAATGTTAGTTTTAAGATTTGATTTGGCAGGTTTTACTTAAAGTAGGTGAGGAATTAAGGTGTTACTTTGCAATAAATGTGAGTTTTACAAGTGTCGTTTTATGACCCTAAGAGGAGAGCAATGAAGTGTGGCTAAGTCATTATATTAACAAGAGCGTTAAGAGGCACACCCTAGATCATATGTAGTCAGACGAGGTTCTAATTAAGTTTATCATTTTTCATGTGTGCCTAGATAGTATATTTGAGCTGCCAATGTAGAGTAGGCTGATATAAACATTCCTTATTACCCTTAAGACTTTGGTTGAAGGAATCATGCATAGTTAATGATGAGCCTCTTAAATATAGTTCAAGTTCCTCAAATTAAGTTGATATAAACCCAGAAGGAATGTATTAGTGAGATAAGAAGGGCAAGTCGGACTATTAAGAGTTAGTAAGTGGTGTTATAAGCTAATGCGAGTAATATAGAAAGACTTTTATAGAAACGGGAAGAAGTTAAGAGAAGCATCTCAGAAAGAAAGCTCTAGAAAGAACCTTTTTGCTTGCATGTGAAAGGTTCAGTAGCCATGAGATTAGCATCTCCCAAGTATTAGAGTAAAGAAAATATAGATTACTTTAGAGAAGATGGAATAAATTCATAGCTTTATAATATCGACTTCAGACCTAAAAGGGAAATGATAAGGTGAGGAACCAAGTCAGTGTTAAGAATCAAATATTTATATGTTCAGAATGAGTTATAGCGATATATCAATCCATTCATAATCTAGCGTATGTCTTAAAGTTTAGTCATTAAAACATCATGTTGATGCCTCTAATATTAGAATGGCATTCATGACCTATGTTCATACACTTCAGACAAATTCACATCTATGCTCAATTCCCAGGATGAGGGGTAAAGACTTTTAGTCGATTGATTTCAATCTTACTCAATAAAGTTATGAATATCAACCTCATGATATGAATATAAGCACCCGTGTCTCATAATATGCTTGTTTTCATAAATTCATGATTTACTCTCAATGTCTAGTAAAATAATGTTATGTCATGCATATTTTTATAACTAATTTCTCAAATGAATCGTACTTATGTATAAGGTTGTAATGGGTGATTCTTAAATCATTCTAAGGTGTTAATGTTTATTTTTTTTAGTGTGGGAAAATATTTGCATATGAATCAAGGTCACCAGAATCCCTTAGCATAAAGTTGGATTGAAAGCTTCTTTACCGATTAAGTTTTGATATAAGATTCTACTTATGTAAACCTCAAAAAATCATATCTCTCCACATAAAATTAATTAGGTGTCCCATGACATATCAAAATAAAATCAATGAGTCCTCTTTCCAACGCCACCAAGTTTGCCTCAATAGAGTTTGGAGTAAAATGTTGTGACTGTTTTATCAGAGACTACCACAACAGAGTTTTCTCAGTCAGTGAATTATGAAACTCTTCTAGGACCTGTTCTATCAACTCGTAAAAAAACTTCACATATTCAAATTTTGAGGTCCCATTCCTACAGATCCATCTACGTGTCGTATAAACTTTTATGGGACGTAGTTTGCACCCGTAGAATGAACTTTTTATTCTTAAAACTTCAATATGCATTCCACAGATGGGATCTACGGTCTGTAGATCAAACCGTGAACAGTAGAAGGCCTCATCAAAGGTTTTCGACAACATTTTAAGTGAGATTTATTTTATTTTTACCCACTTATCCTAAGGCCAAGCGATGACGTTTTAACTTCAATTAGGGGAATACATTCAACCAAGTACTCAATTTTCATTTATTTCTACGCTCTAAACTTCCCAACTCAAAAAGAAAACCGCAAGGAAGACAAAAGCTAGGGTTTCAAGGCTTCCAATCAAGTTCTTCTTAAAAATTCTTCAAGAACCTTGTTCTTCTAGGTATTTAAGGCAACTCATATTGTTAGACTAGTTTGTCCGCATGACCTACATCTAAATTCAATCAGTAAGAGTTAAATCAAGTATTCTACTCAAAGATTCATGAAATTCTAAATTGGAATGACATTCTTATTCTGAGTTCTGATTTCTTAATTATGAGATTATGATTTTTATGCATTGAGATTATTGGGCTGATGTTCATGCATTTATTTCACATGAACCATAGTTGATGATATTTTGTTGAAAGACTTTGTGCATTGATTTTTGAATTTTAATGTGAGTTCAAGAGTATTTTAAAGTGTCTTTTGAGAAGAATTTAAGTGAATACAAATGGTTCTAAAAATACTATTTTCATATTGAGAAAAGAACTACAATTCATGATTATCATGACGATCGAGTATGCCATCAATGTTTAAGCAGTATCACATATAGATATGCCATCAATATTTAAGCAGTATGACTTTCTGAGTTATCAATGATCAGATCACACAATATGGATTTCATATATAGTTTTCATGATTACAACCTAAATACAAGTTATTTCAAGAGTTTTAAGGAAGCTTTAATGATTTCCAATGTATTATTATTCATAAAACAAAAGAAAGAGCACTATTTTCAGAAAAGTATAAAGAGTTTTTCATAGTATTTTTGACAGATTCAGTACAAATTAGTTACCTCTTGAAAAGGCCCTTTTGAGAACTTATCTCAACCCGAGATTACATTTATTTAAGCATTGAGTTATATATTTATTTTTGGAGTAGTATTAATCACCGATATGGGGAAGAGTTCAGACAACTCACATTCCCCATAAAAAAACATAGCTAGTGTGGGTTAGGATCACACCGACTTTCAATTGACTCCTCACTACCTTTGAGCAGACCTTTTATAGTGGATTCATGAGTTGAGTTTGTTTTATACCTTGACAAGGTATCAGACAATTCAGGTAGTGTGGACGAGACGTTGTATCATCATGAGGCTCATAGTGATGGTTGTCGGTTAGAGGAACTCTCTAGTAACACAAAGTAAACTATGTCCATATATATATATAT
>JAJOOH010035200.1:0-17557 GCA_029582605.1 Solanum gracilifrons
AGCTCTTCTTCCCCAATAAGACACCTTTGGATAAGCGATTGAAGCCCATTGAGCTTATCATTGAACTCCTTGGTTTGAGATCTTGTTATGGGCCTCCTTGGAGTTTCTAAAGCTTCATCCTTGTCCTTCAATGGAGTAGGGATTATCAGAAGCCATCCATCCATATAATCCTTTCATTTGAAAGAGTTGCAACATTGTGCTAGTGAGATGGAAGACAACATTCCCAACAACCGGAGGTAAACGTATAACACCAATACCACCCAATTGAATTGGGTCATTGACATCATTCAAATTTCCAATATAATCTTGGTGGCCAAGTTGGCTACCGTTACTTCCGTTCACAAACATCTCATCCTCTATTCAAACACAGCCAACACAAACACAAAACAAAGTAAGTCGATTCAACTACAATGCAAGAAGATCATAATTTAAACTTCAATAATAGAATTCTAAACACCACTCCCCGGCAGTGGCACCATTTTTATTAAATGCACAACTACACCTCATCCAATACTAGGTGTAGACGATAGTAATCTAGTATAAAACCCAACAAATGAGTTGGCGTCGAACCTATAGGGAGCGGTAAAATTTCGAATTCAGTTATGAAGTTATAAATGCGATCTAATCATTCATAGGAGTAAAAATTATCGAAAAAATTTACATAAGTCAAAGGGGTTGACAATGATTGTCATATAGGGGAATTGGTTTGTTAAATAGCAACTAGAACAATTACTAAAATAGGGGAAACAATAAGTAGAGAGGAATTCTCGAGGATGTGATCGATTATAGGCAAATTTTGTTATATCGGTAATTGGAATTTACTAACAATTGCTAAATTTCAGTAGGTAGGCTAGACTATAGATGCAATAGCTTTCTATCGAACAACTATTACGATTCAAGTGAATTCTCTGAAACCTCGACAAGCTTAACAATAAAAACGTCTCAAAATCCTAATTTATCCACTCTGTCGAGCTGAACCCACAACAAATCAATAACTGCAATCATCAATCGAAAACCTTGGTTCTAAAACTTTTTTCTCAAGCAAGCCCAAAACACTAAGTTAGAATTGCATTTCCACCTACAATTCATAGATTAATACACAACTATCGATTAAACCCACTTAAATTCAACATTTAAATCAGTATACAATAATACCCATAAGCTAATTAAGCCAATAATGTCATGATCACACCCCAATAACTGGGGTTTTTGCCACACATTATAAAAAGGAAGAAACAATTACCAATTATGTTAGCTATGAACTGGTAATGGTTCCCAAGTCTCCACAATGCTTCAAATCAACTTACTTCAAAAACCCAATTGCAATTCCTCAAAACCAAGTCTCAAAAGCAATACGTTCTACAATGGAAAACTCAGAAAAATTGGATGCGACTCGACTTAGATTCTACAATGCTCTTTATCCTCAAGGTTTTGTGATTTTAGGCAATCGGGGTAGAGTTCGCCGATCCATTTTGTGGTCCACTGAAAGTCCATTTCCCTCACCGCTCAGGTCCTTGACCAAGGCTGGCATACTGAAACTTTAGGCGAGCTAAAGAGCCACTCGGCGGCTCGCCAGTGTCTTGGAGATCATCAAGATTACCTTCCTTCAGCTTCTTCATTTGTCCTTTTTGCCCGGTAATGTCCTTGAATTGCTCCTTAGCCTATATTACTATAAATCAATACTTTAACATCAGTTTAGAGCATAAATTAGACATTTAGGACATTTAAACTATTAAAACAAAGCCCTAAATGAGTTGAAATCTCAGAATCATCAATAGGCAAGCATAATTTTCACTAAATATCATATATTTACATTAAATAATGCATTATAAGATTTAATTAATCATAAAAAATTGTAATTAGAAGAAACCCACATTTATTGGATTGACACTCTAATTTAATCAACTAGAAATTGGATTAGGAATTTGAAATACTCCATGGAGGAAAGGACTCCATGGGTTAATACACACATACCTTGGTCCTTTAAGCCTAAAAAAATGGAGAATTTAGAGATTTGGATGGAACTTTAGTTCTTATTCTTCCTAAGACTTGAGAGAATTTGGAGGATGACTATGGTAGAGTTTTTGGAATTTAGGAGAATGAGATGAAAATGGGTAAGTTGGGAGCTTAAAAAATTTATATGAGACTTTGGGTAGAAGGTAAAACAACATAGTATTGGGTTAAAACAATTAGGCAAAGACCGACAAGCGCTTTAATAATAACTTTAGAGCGTCACCTATGGTCTATAGGTCTATATACCTACCCTATTAGTCAACCGTAGATAGAGTTCATAAACTATTACTTGGAACAACTTTTGATGGAACCTCATGTACGACTCGTATGCTTTCCAATGGTCTGTACATACAAACCATAGAAACCAACTTTAACCATCAAAATTTTACTCTGTCTAGGACTCACCAATTAGACCTTCCTATGACTCGTACATAGGATGACAGATCGTCCTGGTGAACCATAAAAAAAGGTATTGGAACTTGATTTTTGAAAAAATATTTCTCCACTTCCTTTTGTTGCCATCTACAACCTCTTGAAGATTTACGATCCGTAGTTGAGACCCCTAGGAACAAACATCAGCCCATACATTTATTTTCCTTCTTTTCTAAATCTGAGGTGTTACATTTCTATTGTTTGATCGAAAGAGAAATTATTATTCAATTCTAGTTTCCAAATTTGCTAGAAAGAGACAAATACAGTAGGTAATTGGTTTATTTGTGATTAACATTGATGAGACTGAAAGGAGATTTTATGATATGATTCTTTGAGATCGAAAAAATATTAGCATCATTGAAGATTACCCTGCTTATCCATGTTTGCCTTGTCACTTTTGAGCAAGCATTGTACCCTATTTGACATCAATACCAATTGCCACACCCCTAGATTGTCTCTTAGTTGTGAAGTCCCTATTTTTTGTTTAATCATGATAATTAAAACCAAAACCCTTTTAGTAAATTTGGTGGAGTCATCCACCTACTTGTTCTATTTACTACCATAAATTGGTTTACATTCTTAATTTCCTAATAGAATTCTTAACACTAAATCACTACATTTTTTATTCGACCCCTTCTTTTTGTTGGATAGTTTTATTGTTGACGACTGCATACTGTGATAATTATTTATAAGGTAATTTGACTGTTCTCAAATACCACTAAGCCCTAAGTTGTGCCTTCTACTAATTCTTCACCTTCCACTTTGACCGAACCTACCCCTACATCTACACCTCCCTTGACTAAGACCTTTATTTATAAGATAGGAAACCTTGCCCATTCTGTGGATGCTTGGGAATCTAGGCTTGAGAGAGAGTTTCCCTGATTTTTTAGAGGGCCATTGAGGCATCTATGTGTCCTGTGAGCGTGCCAATATTTAGTCACAGGGTCACTATATCATAATATAAGGAGAGGTTACACAACCTCACTCTATATTTAAGGATAAAGGGAAGTGTAAAGGTAGCTTTACTAATCTTACTGAGTTGAGGGTTGAAATAGCCATCCTTTGGGCTGATGTGGACCAGTAAAGGTCCACTAATATTTCAATGTTATGGGGTGACAATCACTTTCCTGAGATTCCTCATATTGTGCCTCTGATCAAGTCGAGTATTGATATTCCTAATGCGGAAGTTGAGAAACCAACAAATATTGATTATGAGATTTGTGAGGACATAGTTGAGGAGATAGAACGGGAGAAGTGAATGAGAGAGGATGTGCTGGTGATTACTGAGACCTTAGTAGAGCTGTAGGATATTAAGGAGATGATGGTGCAGATGACTTTGGAGAGAAGTCATCTACAGACTTCATAGTTTGCACCAGTGGGGCCTGTCCTTAAAACTTTACTATTCCTCCTAATTGGTGTCAGGAACTGATGCCCAGTTGTGTCTATTGCGTTGCCTGTTGTTTCAGTTTTTCTGGCTACTGATGATTGAGATGATGCAATCCATTTTGATTCTCGCGAACAGAGTTCATCAAAAGCATAGCCTATTAGGGGAACTTTTCACTCATTCGTCTTGTACTTACATTTCGATAGCATTGAGGACATTGTTACAGTTTTTTACGGGGTGAGGGAACATGTGCCTATGTTCCTCTTTTTTGGATCGTATTTTTTTTATTTATGTTATATATTTTGAGATATTTTAGTATTTTGGTTTTCTTTATGTTATTTATTTTGTCTCTCTATCCATTGTGACTTGACTTGTGGAGTTGTGAAATGGTTAAGATTGCTTGTGTTTAAACTATTAATACTTAAGGATCGATTACGTCCTATATCGATGTCCTTTATATTAATTATGATGAGAAAGGTGTTTTGTGCTAATGTGGCAAGAAAAAATCCTTGTGTGATGCAATTCAGATTGCACAAAGGCCGCTTACTCGAAGTCAAACTGGGCATATTCAAGGAATGCATGGTTTGTTCATGAAGCTAGAGGTTCTTGAGCTTTTGTTGATGGCAAAGAAAGGGTTTCACGCCTTAAAGATCACTTGGGGATTTGAAGGGAAGACGGTGGATGAAACAGCCACATTAGGCGAGATAGATCTATTGGAAGACTCATCTAATGGCTTAGGCAAAGGATCCTATCTCACCTAAAGTTCAAGAAGTCCCAAGAGAAGGGTCATCTCGCCAACCCAATTGGCAACTCTTCTAGTCCCTTAGGGGAGGTCGACCAAGCTCGCCCATTACCTATTTTAGGCCACTTTTATAATAATTACCATTAACTATATATAGCTAGTTTGTGTTCTCATTTTAGGTAGACTATTTTGAATATTGATATTTTGGAACTCTTGAATGAGTGTTGAGAGCTTGGTACAAGCTTTGGTTGATTATTGGTTAGAAACGTTGGTTGCGAGGTAAATTCAATTCTCTTGAGGTCATCATAAGAGTTAGGTGCTTTTTGTAAGATTAATGGATTGAGGTTTAAGGTTTAATATAGCTTTTGGTTGCTTTACATCACTTGGTATTAGAGCAATTCTTAGATTCGTCCCTACGAGTCTTGTCTTGGGTTTGTTACTACAAAAAAAGAGTCAAATTCGTTTTTCAAGAAAACCCAAATATAGTTTTGTTTATTTGAGTCTTGTATGAGGTTTCTAAAGCTAGACTAATCTAGTATTCCCTAGTCTTACTTGAGTCTAAATCCGTGATTTGGTAGAGTTTGGGGGTACTATTGAAGATTCCACCACTGTTGAGTGAAGAAGCTTAAAGAAGATGCAAATGGATTTTGAAATCTTAATGATTTGGCAAAGAATTCAAGGATAAAAAGTTTTGGGGATTGTTTCCTACATCAAGAGGAATCTCTACCTTAATATTTGTAGAATTTCGAGCCAAAAATAATAAGGGTTTTATTTTTGGTATTGATCTTGTTCATAGAGTTTTTGGGGATTCAAATCTTCAAGAAGAAAGAATCTACAAAAAAAAGGTTGTCTAATCCAAAAGAAAAGGAAAGAGAAATTGGATAAGTGTTGGTACATGGGGAATTTACCAAAAAATTTGGAAGTCTTCAGGTGCGCACACTAGTCTTTCCGGCAATCCCGACTTTGCTCACAAAAGTCCACTCGGTGACTTACCGAAGTGACCCCTAGATTGCCGAATTGCTCAGACCTTTCGTCAATTTTGGCAAGATGAACTTCAACTTTAGTGAAGAAAACATGGAATTTAATGACCCGAACCTCATTTTATGCAACTAATCTCAGGTTCTAAATCCTTAGTTTCCTTTTCTTGATTCTCACAATTCGTCAACTAATAATTGATCCACTTGTTGATTATTTGTTATTGAATTCTCTTCTTTGATAGTTCCACTTTTTTCATGGTTTTATTAGTTTTTACTTCATAGTTTACTTTTGATTCATGTCCATTTTGCTTTAATTGAATCGTCCATCTTTTCTTAAAACAAGAATCCATTTCGGCCAAGAGTAGAAATTGACACTTTGCAAACAATCTAGTATAAGTAATTTTCAACCATAGCGCTGAGCCAATTTGATCAGTAATCAAAGGTGTGTAAACACGAGTGATTATGAGTTTATTTTATTAACACTAACATTGTTTATTGTTTTTGGTGAGTTTTCTTATTGCTAGGTACCATGGAAACCGGAAGTGAAACCCAACCACCTACGGGAGGGGTTACTTTGGTATCTATAATGGAGGCGATTAATAATATGAGTTGGAGGACAGAGATCATGGAAGGACAAATGACCACCATGCAAGATAGTGTGTCGAAGATGTATGGTAGAATATTCTATGTTAAGGGTCATCTTAACTACTCTACTAATTCTACCCCCACAAGCTACTGTTTGTGCTTCCAAAAGTGAACACGCCCACAGCACTTCTCCTACTATCACACCCAGAGACTTCCATCAAGCGTTCAACCCAACACCAAACCATTTCGGTTCCAATGTCCAAAGTACCAATCGACCACTCCAATCCCAACTCAATCAAGAAGCTCCATAACCGACCTTACCAAGCACCACTAAACCAAAATCCACCATACCAAATTCCACAAAACCAACCAATCCAAGTAGTATAGGTGAGCAACAATGAGTACCAATGGGGATATGAAGGTGAAGGTAAAGAAATGCCATGGAATGAAGCATAAAAGAATAGACCAAGAGGTCAAATGGGCCACAGAGGATGAGGTGGTACATTTGGTTTGGTACCAAATGGGAGAAGACAATATGGGAACCAACCTCAAGGTGGAGGACCAAGGGAAGCTTATGGCAGTCAAAGGTATTGTAAAGAATTGGGAGAAGAACATGGTAACCAATATCAAGGGGAAGTCCAAAAGGGGTACTATAACCACAACCAACTAGGTGAGGGCCGAGGAAACTATTATGGGGACCATAGTGGAAAAGGAGGCAGAGATGTTGGAACCAACTCTATCTAGTCTCCCATATTTCAAAGGGGAATGCAATCCCGATGCTTATCTAGAATAAGAGTCACTTTGTGAAAGCATCTTCCAAGTCAATGATTTTACCGAGGTCAAGAAGAGTTGTTTTGCCATTGCTCATTGCTATTACATGGTGGGAATATATAAAACGGTGTCATCTAGGACTTTAATATGAACACCATCCACCATGGACCGGATTGAAATCCCTTATGACAGTCAAGTATGTGCTAGAAATGTATCGACAAGAGTTACTTGCTAAATTATAATACTTGAAGCTAGGAAACAAAAGTGTTGCAGCCTACTATGATGAGTTCCAAAATTTTATCTTGAAGCTAGAATACAATGAGAATTTAGAGCAGACTGTTATTCTTTTCAAGGTAGGGTTGAACAAAGAGATCTCTTCCAAGATGACTATTCACAAGTTTGCTAGCTTGAATGACATCTTCAAAGCGGCTAATGAGGTAGAGTTGAAACTCAAAGAGGAGAAAGTACCTAAGTACAAGGGTATTTCATATTCAAATTGTTGCAGTAAGAACAAGGTGGGAGCTAAAAATTCTTTGGGTTGCTGTTTTTTAAAATAAAAATGACTTGTTTTTGAAAAATTAATTTAACTTATGTTTCGAAGAAAAATCGAGTTTTCAAAGAAAGTCGCCACTTATTTTTTGAAAGAAATTAGGAAAACTTATAAACAAAAAAATTTCAAAGATTTAAACAGAATAAAATCATTTGGAATCCAAAGGGGTTCGGGGTTCAATTTACATTCCGAGAAGGTGTTAGGCCCTCAGAATATCCTATAACTTGCGGTTGACCAACGATTTGACTAAAAATATTTGACTAATTTTTAGAAAATTAACCAAGTAATACAAATCCATTGTTTATTTTTTGAAAGGAAATATACCTAGTGGTTTTTAGGAAAAAGTAACTAATGGTGGAAAGTTAAATAATAAAATGTAAATATAAATAAAATAAGTAATGAATAAGATATAAATATTTCAAATTGAACATAAAAAGAACAAATGACTATCTTTTGAGTAGTTAATTAAATTAAAACCAAATAGCCATAAAAAAAGTTAGTCAATATAATAAACAATTAAATAAGAGCAAAGGAAAGAAACATTAAATTTGGGCTTTGGCCCAAGTTCGAATTTTTGGACCTTGTGTCCACCTTCCCTAAGCCTAAAGTTTTCCCCAAACGAATATTAACTTTGACCCATTTTATCAAGATTCAGCGGCTGGTCATCTTCTTCTTGTTTGGGTACAAAAGAAACCTGTCCTTATTGACTAAATAAGACTGCACTGTTTGGGCCTTTTCTTATCCCAATTATTTGCTGCCTGGACTGTTATTTTAAACGTGCACATCATGTATATGGGCTGCAAAATTGCCCTTCAGCCTGTGACTATTTTTGTTCCATAGACATCAACATTGCAACCTATTTTTTGAATTTGGGCCTCGTATTCTTGCATTTTTACACATGTATAGCTATTTTTACCATGTATACTAGTGTATACAACTGTATATATCATGCATACAACCTCATTTGGGACTTCTGTGGACCTGGAAATTTCATTTTCCAGCCCATATTTATCGTCTTCCACATGTACAACAGTTTTGCAACTTGCCACGAGGCTGACTCGAGGGAAAAAGGGATTTGGGGGCCTTTATGGCCCATCTGAAATGCAAAGAGAGAGGGAAAGTGTCCACAATGGACTCAGACGGCATCACATGCAACAAAATGATAGTAAGGATTAACATTTGAGGTAAGAATAAAAGATAAAAAGTAATAAAAATAAAATAAAAATAAGACATGACTTAAATAAATTAAAGTAACCCAAATAATCTGAGATAATATGCCACTAAATTCACTACATGACATGGAATAAATAGGTCTAAAATCAGACTATCGAGAGCCAAAGCACAATGAAATTCGAAGAAAACATGCACACATATGTAGGAATAACAATATAGTCCCAAGAAGATAAACACAGACACAATAAGAGCAACTTATTCCATGAACATGTGATTAAACATTAACAAAATTAACAACATAAGAGAGATAGGGAACATAATCTTACTTCACTGAGTTACTTTTACTCAAAAATGTTCAAACTTAAATAGGGACATCTTTAGGAAATTAAATGCTAAACAAACAAGAGACCAATTTAAGGCAAGGAGGAGGCGGATTAATAGCTGTCAAATAAAACACAAGCAACCTATAATAATTTAATATTTGCTGAAACAAAAATCCAGTGACCTCCTAATTATTGACATTTAAATCTTTGGAAATCGAAAAATAAGGCCTATAAGATAAGCGGATTACTAACCAAAAAGAGTAAGAACAAAGCAGGAAAAAACACACTAAAAACGCACAAAGGAAAAACTGATCCTAAGGGAAGAAGATTGACCTACTGCTTTTAATTGACTCCATAAGAATATACACATACTTATACCAAAAACCTCTTTAACAAAACTGACTTCAAAGACTTAAGGAAATTGAGAATATGAGCAAGCCATCACAAACATACATTCCATCAGCTTGAAATAACTAGCTTTATTTGTGCATAAACCGAAATAACAGGGAATATACAACTGATTCTATTAAACAAAGGATATTAAAGATGTAGTAAGCAACATATAGGTCCCAACACTTAATTTGCAAATAAAAAGAGAAAAAAAAACCTATATATCAGATTATGGAAGTCGAAATCACCTATAGACGATGATTTTGATCTTCACGACTGAACCATAACTTTCACAACTCACCAGTCGAGATAGTAGTGAAATAACGGGATTCCAACAAAGACAAATGGACCCAAGACCGAAGGGAAACATCAAACCCTCAAAACAAATGAAAAAAACAACAACATTGGACTAACAAACAAAATCCTTCACTGATTTGCAGCCAACAACAAGTCAAAAGTACTCCCAAATACTAACATATAAAAACTCACGCAGTAGAGAATCAAACAAAAAACATATTAAGAGCAAAAGGTATTTCAACAAAAATTAGAATTACCTTTAAAGGGCCAGCTGAACTGAGACGAGGACGAGCTTGGAGCGACTTTACCACAAATGACTTCGGAAAACTCTGGGAATTCTGACAAGTTTGCAGCAACCCACAAAGAAACAATAAGGAGAAATATATTTGATGTATAATGCTTTATACCCTTTGTAACTTGCGATTCATTTTTTTGTATCAATTTTTTTCCAACCCCTTCAATGATAACTAAGGAGGACATTTATAGGAGGAAATTAGGGTTGATTTTGGGGGAAAAGATGAAGGCAAGTACCGGTTAGAAACAAGGAATTTGAATTTCCAACTCCAAATTTTTATAAAAAAAACTAGAGAATATTCCCAAATTCTCACATTTCAATGGATTGAAGGAGAGGTGGAGGGCTAGGATTAATCTCATCGTCCTTGAGGAGCTATGTGGCTTGATCCCAAGATGCAAGGATGATTTTGCGTGCTTTTCTTCTACTAAAATTGTAATAAATTGAGAGGGTCGTTGGAGGAAGAAGACAAGGAAATCGTACTCTGTACGCATCCTGCTCACACCGTGAACTCGACGTTTATCGCTGTTTCTTCCATCTTCCTTCATGAATTGGAACTGTTGAAATCGGACATCGTTTGATGTTGTCGTGTTCACACCGTCTGAATCACTGTTTGGATCATTTGTTGTTGTGTCTTGAAATTGTACACGTTGTTGTATGTTCTGGGTTTCTTTTGTAACAAGAATGGGCGGGGTCAGGAATAATTGAATTGGCTTGGTTTGCGGGGGTGGGCTGTTGGGATGGGCATTGGAGAAAATCAGGGAGGGGTGTTGAATTGAATATAACGGACTGGAAATCTGGCCCAATTTCAAGTCTTGCAAGGGGTGCAAAGTAAGGTAACCAAATGAATCCTGGCCAATCAAGGTTGTAAACTTGGCTAAATTGAATTTAATTTGCAAATTTGGCTTAAATTTGAACAAAAATGAATTGATTAATTAACAAGCTTCTTAATTTTAACAACATAAAACAATTAACTTTATTATAAAATAATTAAATTAAAACTATAAGCATAAAATGGACTAAACTAAATGAACAAAATATTTACTCAAGTGAAAAATCTTTTTAAATGGTTTCCAAATGTTTACAAAGTATTAATTAAATAAGCAAGACATATAAAACTATTTATTATCTAAAATATTATGAAGATGACTAAATTAATCTAAAATGTTGAAAAATATCTGAAATTTATAACGTAATTATTCAAAATGCGTTTGGAATCTAAGAAGCTCGCAAATTAATTCCTATCGGGTAGGGTCAAAATCTTGTGTCAATAACCGTCTCTCATTTTACATGAATTGATGCAAGAAATTTGAGTAAAATGAAATTGACTAATCAATTTTGAAGGACCACATCTTCATATTTAGAAAAGGGATTTTGGTACAGACTTTAAGAATTATGGTCGAACCATGAAAATAGGTTTCCTACATATCTCAAGATATATGAGAATTCAGGCTACTTGTAGTTCGATACACTTGATTTGACGCACGATTCAAAAATAATTCAAAATCTACCCTGATATCTAATTATGAAGCCATCAGAATACTCGGGAATGATTTAAGATAGAATATTGGAGTACAATCGAGTTTTCCACATTGATCCTGCCTACATATCCTTCGATTTAAAAATATACTAAGGGGGTTTGGGGTTCATATTAATGTTTTAGGAAGGGTTTAAAGGCACCTAAAACATCTTCTATCTTGTGGTTATTCGACAATCAAAATATTTGAAAGAAAGATAAACATTGTTAAATAAGTTGGGAAAATAAACAACTTGAAAAATTTAAAGCTAACACTTAAAGGGAGAAAGGGGAATATAAAAAATATTACTTAAGTACAACATTTTGCAAATTTTCTTGAAAGTCAAGTAGACAAATATTTATTTAATTTTAAATAATTAATTCCAAATGGTTATCTTTTGGGGCATTAATTAGGAAGAGCCTTGAAATTAAATAAACACACTGAACATGTAATATCAAATAAATAGGGAAGGAGGGAAAGATTTGGGCCCAAGTTTGGTTCTCTGTCCACCTGGGACAGTACTTGGGCCTTATTTGGTTTGAAGTTGACCCAAAACAAATACTTAGCTTAACTTTGTCAAACTTTCCAAATTTGATTATTTCCAAAAACGGTTTCTTTCAAATTCTAGTTCTTTCAAATATCGAGATGTTACAATATCTCCCCGTTGGGAACATTCGTCCTCGAATGATATTACTCTTAGTAGGCTAAGGTCTAACATTTAACATCTAGCTCAAACACCCAACACGCAAATGTAAATAGAAAATACCAACTTATAATAAATGTCAAGAAAGGATTAATACCTTAATTTGGAACTTCTCCGGATTCGAAGAGAAGTGAGTATGTCTTCTTCATATCCTCCTCAGGTTCCCAAGTGGCTTCCTCAACAAACTAATATATCCACAGACCCTCGACTAATGCTACCTCTTTTGGTCTCAACTTGCAAACTTGGCGATCTAGAATCTGAACAGGAATCTCCTCATAAGATAAGCTATCCTTGATACCAATATCCTCAGTAGGTCTGATAAGTGAAGGATCTCCCATGCACTTCTTCAACATGGAAATATGAAATACCGGATGGACCGCTACTAACTCTTGTGGTTGCTCCAACTCATAAGCTAGATTACCAAAATCCTTTTTGATATTCTGTAAGGACAAGTATACCAGTGACTAAGCTTCCCTTTCTTACCAAATCTCATAACACCCTTCACGGGTTAGAATTTTAAGTATACCCAATCATCTACTTCAAACTCTAACTCCCTTGTCCTAACATCAGTGTAGGATTTTTGTTGACTCTGCACTGTTTTCAATCTCTCTTGAATAACTTTCACTTTCTCCATAGCTTGATGAACTATGTTTGGTCCTATCAACCCAGATTCACAAACTTCAAACCATCCAATAGGAGATCTGTATCGCCTCCCATAAAGAGCTTTATAAGGAGCCATTTGGATGCTAGAGTGGTAACTATTGTTGTAAGAGAACACGATGAGAGGTAGGTGAGCATCCCAATTACCCTTAAAATTAATCACGCAGGGCCTCAACATATCTTCTAGAGTCTGAATACTGCGCTCTTACTTGACCATCGGTCTGAGGATGAAAAGCAGTACTTAAGTTCACCTTTGAACTCAAACCTTTTTGAAAATATTTCTAGAACTGTGCAGTAAATTATGAACCTCTATCTGATATAATCAAAATTGGCACTCCATGAAGTCAAACTACCTCTTGAAGGTACTACTTGACATAGTCCTCTGCTGAATGGGTAGTCTTTACCGGCCAAAAGTTGGCTGGTTTTTTCATTCTATCAACAGTCACCCTAATAAAATAATGTTTCCTGCGAGACCGTATCAAACCAGTAATAGATCGATATTGATCATCTCCCATACCCATTCCGGAAGTTCTATACTCTGAGACATACCATCGGGCGTTTGGTGCTCTAGTTTAACTTGTTAACTATTCGGGCATTTAGCAACGAGCTCATCCATACCTTTCTTAATACTATTCCACAAATATACTTCTCTCAAATCATGGTAAATCTTTGTGGAACCCAGATGAATGGAATATCTGGAGCTATGAGCTTCCTACATGATCCTCTGTTGGAGTTCATTCACCCTTGCTACACAAAACCTACCTTGATACCTCAACACACCATCTCCCCCTTGTTCAAAAGCCATTACATTATGCTTATGAACATTTTCTTTCAATTCAAGCAAAATAGGCTCTTGTTCTTGCTTTTCTTTCACTTCTAACACTAATAATGATTCAACCCCATTCATTACCACTACTCCTCCTTCTGTGGAATCCATTAATCAGACTCCTAATCGTGCAAGTCTGTGAACATGCTTCACTAACTCTCTCTTTCTTCCTAAACATGGGTGGTACTACCGATGGACAACCTGCTCAAGGCATAGGCAACAACATTTGCCTTACCTGGGTGATAGAGGATACTCATATCATAATCCTTGAGTAACTCTAACCACCTCCTATGTCTGAGATTAAGCTCTTTTTAACGAAACTCATACTGAAGACTCTTGTGATCGGTGAACACATAAACATGAACACCATAAAGATAGTAATGCCATATTTTAAAGGGAACTTGTTCCCTATTGCATAACTATATAATATGTACTAGAATTCGAAAAGAGGTCTGCTCCTTCCTAGCCCTCATCAACATTTCATTGGTTATGATCGCACCAATATGAATGTGCTCTCGGTCAATAATTATGCCTAACAAGACTACATTATCATGGCGAAGGAAATAATCATTTTGTGATTACATGATGTTACAGCTGATGAAGCCAGTCAAGTATCTCGATACCACATTCAAATCCTTCTTCTCAATATGGGAACATTCAATCATTAAGGAGGGAGAAAAATAAGAAATCAAGGGGGCCAACATCCGTTTAAAAGATTCCAAGTCATCTAGTATTCGGGGTGAGTACAAATTTGATGGAAACACATGTATTCTCTGTGTAGTGTTAGTTTATCTGGCATTGCATATTAATTTCTTGCTGCACACCTCCACTTCTTCAAGTGGCATCAAAACTATACCCTTTCGCTTCTTTGGGATCACATAAGAATAGGTTAATTAGAACTCTAGTACCCAAGAAAAAATGCAGGGGTTTCGTGGCTTTGTGTACCCTTCAATTTTTTTGAACTGAATAGTGTCCTAGATAGCCGGGTAGTTGCTCATTACTCCATATATGGAGAGCTATCTATCCTCTAAAATATTTCTCTGTCCAGCGACTTTGAGCCTTTTGATGTATCTTGGAGAAATAACTTAGAGAACACTAGAAACAGGTGCTTGTGCGAGGAGGGTTGCACCAACTTGAATTGTATATCTGTCGTTTTCTTGACAACTCCCTTTTTAGGTTTTTCCCTCTCTTAGGTAGGAACTTGTATTTTTAGTTAAATGCTCGAATGTGTCTTAGGAGGGAGAGGATAGAAGTCTTTCTCTAACTCACTATCTCATGTAACCACTTTCTTTCTTTTGGTTGTACCATTACTTGCAAAGCCCATATTCAAACATAGGATTTGTGAAGGTCTGTGGAAATCAACGGCCTTCAAATCAAATTTAAAAGCTATCATTAGGTTCGCCTAATGGGAAGGCAGATCGCAAAATAGGATTGGCTAGCTTCGATGAGCTCACCCAATCAGATAATAGAAAAAATCTCAAGACTCGGGCATAAAAAGCAGAGTCAATTCCAACTTAGTGATTGATCGTTTCGAATGGTGTCACTAGGCGTTGCTCCCTTTTTCCTTGGATTGTGATGAGTGGAGATTTGGCACAATTGAGTCTCCATGTGCTTGATAGACATCCAGTGAGAAGTCAACTGTTTTGGATAAAGTGGAGAAGTCATTATTCATTTCCTTCAACACTTTATTAGTTCTTTCAACCTGTTTGAGGATCCTTGTAAGCATGTCCTCGGCCCGACTTCCTTCTGTCCCAGTTGGTTCTTATGGTCATGAACGATCATTGGAGGCACATACCTATCCTTTTTTCCATCTTCTTGTCTCTCTAATTTCCACCCCCACCAATCATTCCAACCACCATGTCTATCCTTGTTCCAACCTTAGTTCTCACCTTGTCGTGGATAATTGGTGTGAGAACCCCCCAATTGATTTCCCAAGTATTGAGCTTTCTCATAGTATAATGCCTCAAACTTGACATCATTCGGGTACTGCCCACTATTGGTTCCAACCGCGATTACCGATTTGAATCCACCTCCCATGATATGTTTAGATAAGAAACCTAGTCGGGTCATAATTTTTTCCATGTTTACATCTCTATCATAATCCTTCTCGATTTGTTTTTTGCTCAAACTCAATTCTAGAGTAGGCAATCGGTCGTCCCTAGTGTTCCATGCTTGGTTGACTCTGATCATATAATCTAAGAATAAAGCATCCACATCATATTGTTGTCTCATTAACCCACCTTGATCTAACTTATCAGCCACACCTTTATTGATTGAATCAAGGCTTCAATAGTAGTATTTCAGCAACAAATTGTTCGAAACGCCATGCGTTGGACATTGCAAAACTAGATTCTTGAACCTCAACCATATCTCATGTAAAGGTTCACCTCCAATACACTTGAAATTTTTGATCTGGGTTCGAAGTCTAACCATCTTAGAGGTTTGAAAGAATCTCTATAAAAAGGAATAGTTTAGATCTTCCCACGAAGTGATAGAATCATTTCTCAATTCTTCCAACCATCTTGTAGCCTCTCCCATTAAAGAGAACGGGAATAACTTAAACCTTACGGGTTCTTGAGAGATATTCTTGAACATAAATGGTCCACATACCTCTATGAAATTCCTAAGGTGTTCATGAGGATCCTCATGTGCTAGGCCTCCAAAATTTTCTTTAAGTTGGGCAATTGTAGCATTTGTTCTAGTAATGTCAAACACAGCCCTCCCTGTTGTGGTGGTACCAATTGGATCCTGCGGTTTGAACAATATTTATATGCATCTCGTTCGAATTACCTATGTTGTCATTTTTACGATAGTGATTATTGTTGTCACTAACATGATTACTCATTGTATAGAACCTGCAAATAAGAAACAACAACACCAAACAACAATCTACTACAACTAAACAAAATAAAAATATAATTTCTCAATTTGAAATCTCAATCACCAATCCTCGACACCGACACCATTTTTGATAACGTTCAAATATCCTCATTAAAATTAATTAAAAGGGACAGTGCTCGTAGTTAAGAAAAATACCCAACGAAGAATTGGGGTTGAATCCTACAAAGAATGGTTTATCATAGAAACATGCTACCAAGAAAATTAGATTTTAAAGTTGCTCATTTATAATAATAAGAATAAGTAAGTGGTTGATTCCACCAATTTAATAAAAAAATCTTTGGTTATCATTTATCAAAATTAAACTAAATATCGGAGAATTCAACTATTAACAATCAATCTAGAGGTGCGGGGATTAGAGATCGATATCACATAGGGGTAATTATGATTCTCTATAGTGATGGACATTCATGAATAGGCTAGGTCATATTCAATTACATGATAATATTTTGTTCTCAAAGCTGCTAGGCATCGAATCCCCTTCCGGTCTCATCTAAATCTAAGCATAGCAACTTAATAACTTACTCTATTCTCTTTTTAGATATAGGGAAAATATATCTGACCCATAACCTCTTTTTTGAAACAAGTTATAGATGTCAAACTTATATTTTTAATATGAGACTAATTATTCGCTACAATCAATCTCTTTCGAACATCGATCAGAGATTGGGAGTATGACAAAAGTTTGAAACCATAACCCATAAATTAACTCCATGCTAATTATCCCAAATTCATGTATGAAAAAAAGCAAAGCATAGCATAACACAATACTTACTATATTAAATCAACACCCAACCCCATAATTCCACCCCTAGACCTTAGGGTTATAGCCACCCATCAAAATAACCTAAGAAAATATATCTTCCACGAAAGCATCAATGGGTAATATGAAATTAAGAAATTATATGTAAACCCACTTCGGATTCAACTTCAATTTACCAAATTCAAGAGCAAAATTGAAAAACCCTAAAACCTTGAAACTGTTCTTCAAAAAGGGTCAAGTGTTCTCTCTCAAACTCTTTTA
>JAJOOH010035201.1:0-10959 GCA_029582605.1 Solanum gracilifrons
CAAACCATTATCAACAAACCCAAAAAACCACAAAAAAAATAATAAAAAAAAAAAAAAAAAAAAAAAAAAAAAAATTTCTCTCATTTTTTAATCAATCTAATAGAAATTATTGATTATTTTTTTTGTCAATTTGATGGCCTAAATCTTTATTAGAAAAATTTTGGTTTGTGGGTTTTTTTGATAATGGGGAATGTAACAGCAGGTGTAGCTGCAAAATTTGCATTTTTTCCACCAGAGCCACCAACATATGAAGTATTTAAAGATGAAGATGGAAGGGTTTGTTTTAGTGGAATAACAGCTGATAAGAATGTAAATGTTCATTTGTTAGATACAAAAGGTGGTAATAAAATTGTAGCTACTTTTTGGAAACATCCATCTGGGAGATTTACACTTCTTTACTCACATGGAAATGCTGCTGATTTGGGACAAATGATTGATCTTTTTGTTGAGCTTAGAGCTCATCTTCGTGTTAATATTATGTGGTATGTTTTTGGCTCTCCTTTTTATCCATCTTTTTTGTTTTGGGGTTGTGGGGTGTTTTTTTTTAAAAATGATTTCATGGGGTTTCTTGTTTTTGATATTGCTAATGGTTGTTATAAAGTTTTGATCTTTACTTGTTTTCTTGTATATTGCTTCTGCCTAATATGTTCTTGTTGACCTCTTTGTTGAGCTTATAGATAATTCCTCTTTCTTTTTTTTGTTTTGGGGTTATGGGGTGTTTTTAGAATATTTGATTTCATGGGTTTTGCTTGTTTTTTATTGTATTGCTAATGGTTGTTATAAAGTTTTATCTTTACTTTTTTTGCTTGTATTGCTTCTGCCTAATATTATGTGATATGTTCCTTTTTATTGATAATATTCTTTTTTTTTCCTTTCCCTTCTGTTTTGGGGTGTTTTGTTTTCTGGTTTGGGGGTGTTTGTAGGATAATTGATTTCATGGGGTTGCTTGTTATTGATAGTATTGCTAATGGTTGTTATAAAGTTTTGATCTTTACTTTGTTTTCTTGTATTGCTTCTGCCTAATATTATGTGATATGTTCCTTTTTATTGATAATATTCTTTTTTTTTCTTTCCCTTCTGTTTTGGGGTTGTGGGGGTGTTTTTAGGATAATTGATTTCATGGGGTTGCTTGTTTTTTATAGTATTGTCCATGGTTGTTCCAAAGTTTTGATCTTTACTTTGATTTGTGGTATATTGCTTCTGCCCAATATGTTCTTGTTCTAATTCTGTTATGAACTCTCTGTATTTTCTTGGTTTCTGAACTCGTTAACATGTCTTTCCTAAACTTACATGAATTTTGTAGTCGCATTAACACTGTAACATCGTGCAATTATAATTCTTGAAAGTTCTGTTATTTTGCGATAATCTCCTTTGCCTTTGGCACTGATGTCATGCTTGTGTGCTGGATTGCAGCTATGATTACACGGGATATGGTGGATCGTCAGGTAAGGTAAGCAAATTATCATGCTAACTTCCATTTCTAACAGCAATTGGCATCATGTCATTGATCTACTCGTCAGCACGATGATGTCAATAAAACCGTATCATCAGCACTCGTGTTCATTTTCTTCTGCTTCTCTCCTCTTGCCTTCTGAGTTTTGTCTCCAAACATTGATGTCTGTTTACTTCTATCAGCCATCTGAGTTCAACACGTACCACGACATAGAAGCTGTCTATAATTGTTTGAAGAGCGAATACAGCATTAAGCAGGAGGATATCATTCTATATGGGCAATCTGTTGGCAGTGGGCCGACACTACACTTGGCATCTCGCTTACAGAGGTTAAGAGCCATTGTTCTTCATAGCGCTATACTTTCAGGAATACGAGTTCTATATCCTGTCAAGATGACATTCTGGTTTGACATTTTCAAAGTAAGTATTTTCTTTTTTTTCCTGTCTAATTCTTCTGCTTGATTTATTGTGACAAAGCACCATGTTGACAAATCTCTTTCATTTTGCAGAATATAGACAAAATACAAAAAGTCAGCTGCCCGGTTTTAGTGATCCATGTAAGAAACATCTATTTCTTTAGTTTCTTCTTCCCTCTACATACTTTCACATACATTTTTTCTGCTGTTGAAACAGCCTCTTGCAGAAATACAACGTAAGGTTGCATTCAATAGACTGTTGTGGTCCGGCCCTTCCCCAAACCCCACGCATAGGGGGTGCTTAGTGCACCAGGCTGCCCTTTTTGTTCTTTAAACTTCTAGTTATTATTCACAAAAAGTATGCTTCTTTATGTTCTTCATTCTTCAAAATTTCTTCATTAGATAGACATGTTTTACCAACATTTCAACTTCTAAGAGAATGGTATGATAGAGGACTAGGAAGATGTAAGTTGTAACACATAAAACTATATTAAGTTGGTGAAATGGAAGAGTGCTACATGATTGTTATGTGATTGGAGCATACATACCAAACTAAAAGGCACGTTTCGTAAACAGATATAAGACCACCATTCTCATATTGTAGTAAACGTGAGCCTCTAAGATCCACAAGATAAGTGTTGTAGAGATCTGGATATTAAGATGGATGTACAATCTTACAAGATTAGACTAGATGAAAAATGATCACACCGACAAATGATGCAAGTATTAATGATAGAGGATGATATGAGATGACGTTATTTGATATGGTTCGGTAATGTTTTGTGTAGACCTCCCAATGCACTCTTCTGTTAGATGCAAAAACATGGTGATTGACGGTATTTAAATAGGAAATGGTATACGTAACATCGCATGGAAGGAAATGGTGTCAAGGGGGCCTACAATCTCTTTTTTTTTTTTTTGGTTTCCCACCGGTGTCCGGTACCCACATTGGAGCCCGACTAAATCCATATTCGTGCCGGGAAGTCCCACATTGGGGGTAATGCGCTCCCTAACAAAGGCGGCTCCGTACCCTAGGGGACTCAAACCCGAGACCTCTCAAAATACAGACAAATCTAGAAAAAATGACACAATAGACGACATTGGCTAGTTGGCTTTAAGGCTAAGTCAGGAGTCGTTTAGTCTAGAGATTTGTGTGTCAGTGGAAAATGTACAGAAATTCTAGTGCTAGAGAACTCCAAAGTATTGAGTATTGGAATAAAACGGGTCCAGATAGAGTGAAATGGATTATGAGAATCCATTGCATCCTCCAGCTAACTTAAATGGATTATGAGAATCCATTGCATACTCCAGCTAACTTGGAGTTGCAGACATAGCACTTCTAGTTATTCTTTTCTTTCAAAATTATGCCAAAATCTTGTACAAAAGCTTGTCAACCACCTGCCTTGTTGCTTTGGTTTTGATTGCATACTAGTAAATCTTATCAAGATAGAAGTCTTAAAGAAATTTTTTTGGTCCTTATAATTGTTACTAATCAGACTAAAGTTGGTAAAAAGAAAAGAAAAATGATTTTCTGGAGACCAGTACTTTTCTAGTTTTCTTTGGTTCAAAACAAACAACAATATACCTAGTGTAATCCCACAAGTGGAATCTGGGGAGGTTAGTGTACACGCTTATTAGTTATTGTCTTGATCTTTAGAATCAAGTTCTTCATGTAAAATAGTAGACATGCGTGAAACGAAGTTGCTAACAGTTTCAACCAAAACTGGAGGTTCATCCAAGTGTTTGTGTAGCATTTATGTCACTCAACAGCTGAAGGCTCCATTGGATTCTGGAAGTTTATAGCATTGGTCCGGTGCAATTCCCAAACTATGGGTGATTTGTACTGAACATGTCAGCAATACTTATGATGATCTTTTCTGTCAATGTCCAATAGTGGACCATTTCAAACTTCCCTTCCTCTTTAGATGATTAGCGAGCTCGCTATCTTCAAGAATAGTTATTGTCTCCTTGAAAGATCTTGTTCTAAGAAGACCCTTATAGACTAAGGGTTTACAAGGAAATTTATCCACATATTGCATCTAATTCACTTCAAAACCAACTTCTTTTGTTTATTACTGGTCCTTTCTTTCAAGCAACCTTTTTTGATATAAAGAGGCAAGGATTGCATACTAAGGGCCCGTTTGGCCATGCGATATGGTATCATGATATGGAATCATGAGATGAAATTGAAGTTTTGTTTGGACATGCGATATGGAATTTTTGTGTTGTATATTTTCTCATAAACATATAAATCTCATAAGTTGTAAAACTATTAAAATAGCCCCAGTTGTTTATTCAATTTTATCAAATAAACAAAAATTTATAAAATCGCTAATAAATTATTACAAAGTGATTTGTTCTCCACTTAAGTAATTGTTTCATCTAACTTTAATTTAATAAAAAAAAATTGAACATAAATTGTAGTGTACTAGTCTTTAATATAATCCTCCCACATAGTACGGACAATTTTCTCACGTTGAACTTGCATTTCTCGATCATGTGACCGAGAAGACGAACCAACATTGTTACTTTGAGCCATTTGTTGGTCAATATCATATGCAACTATATTTTCATGCTCATAGACCATAAATATTTCATCACTTTAACAATCGGTTGGTGTGAGTTAAAGTTACTATATGTTGGTGAGAATAATAAATTTTAAAAAGTAATGATGTGATTATAAATTTTATTTACATATGAAATAAATGGTTAGTAGATATAAATGTGGGGTTGTTTTAACAAAATATAAACTTGTGGATCAATTTTTGTATTAAAATATCTCAAATCATGATATGGAGAATATGGAATCACATCTCATGATATGGAATCATGAGATGGAATCAGCGTAAAATCGCATGTCCAAACGTTGATTCCATCTCACGATACCATATCATGATATGGTATCGCATGGCCAAACGCCTACTAAGATAATTATTAGGATGTCGTCTTTCAGATCTCTCAACTCTGAAGCTTTTAGAGGTTTGCAGATAAATGAATGAACATATCTCTTGGCTCCACTACCTTCATAGTCCTTTTATTCAAAATTCTGGACAACTATTACAACTCTATGCTTCTAATCACGAGTATCTTTTTATACTTTTCTTTTCTCAGTAGCGCTAAGTAGAATCCTACAATGGTTGATGTTATTATTCTAATATTGGAAGCTACGTAAAATTTTATGGAGCACGAAGAACCTGCTTAGAAAAGAGTATTTCACCATGCATATTGCCAAAAATGTCTTTAATTTCCTTGGTCCTCGTCCACTCATAATGACTTGTGTCATTGAAATTGTTTTGTACAGATACTCTGAAAGGTCAGAGTATCCATGACCTGACATGACACACTGTGAGCACTCAGTAAAATACTTGTCAAATTTTCATTTGAAAAACGAGATACAGACATCTCTGCTCTGTTGTCAACATGTCACATAAGGTGACTTTGATATTGTCAGAGTAAAGATTAGGATATTTGAATTTTATGTTGAGAGATATGGCATATTAAGAAATGAAGATGACAAGGTAAACCAAGCAGGAAATTCTTCCTCAGTAAATGACAGTGCAGGCCTCGGTTTGTCCAAGATAACAATGTACAACAACAACATTACCCATTACCCAGTGTAATCCCACAAGTGGAGTCTAGGGAGGGTAGGATGTATGCAGACCTTACTCCTACCTTTGTGAGGTAGGGAGGCTATTTCCGATAGACCCTCTGCTCAAAAGAAAAGTCTTTGAGGCAGAATCGCAAGAAAAATATGACAGCAAAATAGCAAGATACAAAGTAAATGAAGCAACAAATAGTTGTAAACATTGAAGAATAAGCAACTATGTGATTACTAAATAATGCTCTACTAATGTGGGAAAGAGGAGAGGGAATAATCCAAGATGACAATGTAAACAAGTTATTTTTCTCTTTAGCTGGAAAATCTCTCATTTCCCTATATTTTTTGAGAAATCTTGTGTCTGCACATTTGTGAATTGTCATATGCACAAATGACAATTTTAAGTTCCGTTTGGTGGGAAATCATGAGACTAAGAAAATTAAACAGTTAACTCAGTCCATATTCATGAACTGTCAAATGAGGGAACTTTTAAATGAACCTTAGAAGCTATAGTGCAGAAGGATACTAATGCTTGGGAAAGGAATATCAATGAAAAGCAATAGTGATAGTTTAACTGAATGCTTGACGGGTTCTCAGAGGATACAGAACAGAATGAGATGTGTCACTGGAAGATCCTACCTGAATTTCTCAAAAAATGCTGCCTGCTTACTTGATCATCCTTGTAACATTTTTGAAATTGTTACAGGGAAGGTTCTCCTACACAAGTGAAATCAGATTTACTTGTTCGATATACAGTGATGCATTTCTGCGGATCAATTGATCACTATCTACTATCGTGACTTATTGTACAATACCACTAGGCATTAATGTGTAGTGAAGTTGGTTATAATGCTTCTGTGCTCAAAAAGTCATTGATATCACCCTCTGAAGTGTCATTATATTTCGTTCTATGTGCTTAATTAAACCTTTTTGCTCCATCTAGAATGCAAAAATTCTGAACTCTATGTAGTAGTCAATACTTAATAAATTTCTTGAATACTATGACAGTTTAGTTCATCGCCCTATTTATTTGTTTTTTCCGCTTAACCTAGCGGTAGAAGTTCCGATAAGGGTTTAGCTCGTTAAAATCCTGCACTAAAGTTCTCAATTTCATTTTCAGGGTACATCAGATGAAGTTGTTGATTTTTCACATGGTAAGCGTTTGTGGGAACTTGCCAAAGAGAAATATGATCCGCTATGGGTCGAAGGTGGAGGACATTGTAATTTAGAGACATTTCCTGAGTACATCAAGCACATGCGCAAATTCGTTAATGCAATGGAGAAACACTCGTTTTCTAAACGAAACAAAGGACGGCTTTCTCAAGCCCCGAGTATAACTGAATCCAAACACAACAGATGCTTAAGATTTGGAAAGAGACAAAAATGATTTGCTCTAACTAGTTTGCTAAGAAATGCTGCACAGCACCAAGAAACCAAAGGTCCGCGTTTATTGCAGCAACATAACTGATTCAAGAAACTGTCTGTTCTAACACCGATGTTACCAACTCAAAGATCGAGCTGCAGAGCAACGTGGCACAGGTAAGATTTGGCCAGTTCATTATAGATTGAACATGATTAGTTTATGCGTTGGACAAGAACATAGTTGACTTGTCTGTTAAATGTAACAGTGTGTATTATCCCAGAAAAAGATTATGGTTAGAACTTTGTATTCAACTCTCTGTACAATTAGGATTCTCAGTGTTTTATGTAGAGATCAAACTTTCTTGGCAATAGAGATGCAAATTTATTTGCTGTGTATAAGCTACTCACTCCGCTTCAATCTATTTGACTTACTGTCCTTCTTAGTCTGTTTCAAAAAGAACGCATCTTTCCTTTTTTGGCAAGTAGTTAATTTCAACTTTTCACATGGAAGCCTACAATGATTAAATGACATTTTGGTATATTCTACATATCTTTAGTTAAATCACAAAATTATACCTACCTTTCTTAAACTCTGTGTTAAGATCTTGAATCCTTTATCTCGTAAGTTGTATCGTCGATTTTTTTATTTTTTTTGTGTGTTATATTTCACTATTAATTTTCCAATTACAGGCTGCAGATTCATTGTACATATGAATATTCTCCTTGAAATTATGTGTTAGTACATGCATCTGCCTGTGTGAAACTGAAATCTTTAGTTTATGTGTATGATTAAATATTGTTAACATTAGTGCTTCCATAAAGAATTCCATCCAAATATTTTATGAATTTAAGTTATATACACCAATACTGTAAATAATTTTCACGCCATCATTTTAGCGTTATCATACACATGCAATACTAGGGTCTTCATAAGAACTCTTGCGCGAGGGGCTAGGTTGGCTAGGTGAACCTAGATTAACGGTGAGAAACGGATAGGACAAACCTTATCTCTCTTTATCTAAAGAGAGAGGGATGTGAAAGTTCTAATAGCCTTATGTTATGGCCGATCCCTCGACTTATGGCTTTCATGCTACTATTATTGTGATGTGAATGATTCAAATTAATTGAATCTCTATCAATCCTCATTGTCAAAATTTGTATGCAAATATTTACAGAGGTAATTTAACTTGTTATAGCAGGCAGTTTTGTTATGATGTTATGAAAAGTTATATATCGTAAGTTAAGTTAACCTGATGAGGTAAAACAAATTATATGTTTTCAATACGTGGAACTTAATTAAATTAATATCTTAATATTACTATATAATATTTTAATAAACAAAAAAAATGTATGCTCCAGATTGAGTGGGATTTGTTTGTTTCCCTCTTGCACATGGTAGGTTATTTAGGTCCCATTGGACATAGAGAAAAATAAATAAATAAATAATAAAACTAGTTCAAGGTTATGACATCTTTAATACTCTTTCTTATTTTAATTCTTATATTTTTATGAATACTTCTTTGTAGAACATTTGTAGACTTTTTTTTTGTTTTTATTTTTGGTTCTTATACTGAATAATATATTATGCTAAGAATATATTCTTTTGTTGTCTGCAAATCTTATGACATATCAATATTGTCCCCTAGTGGTATATGTAATGTTGTGAAACTTTAAAAAAAAATATATAATGAAGAATACTATAACTTATATGATTTGTGCATTTTTATTTAAATATTTACTTGGTTTGTAATATTGGACTCTCACCAAAGTCATACATGAATTTGTTGTTTAATTTTTACCACATTCTATTACAAAATTTGTTTACTTAAGGTGTCACTATCCTTTTTCTAGCTTATTGATCTGTATCGATGCATATATTTCTTTTATCGAAGAAAGAAAAAATCATAAGAAATTTTTATATATCGAAACTAATTTCATCGAATGAATAATTCAAGAATGAATTTAGTGAGGGCAATCTAATTTTATTAGTCCTAGCTAGAAAAATTTAACTAATCACGAGATCTAGAAACCAATTTGTACCTTATTATAGAAAGTATTGTCTTGACTTCGATCGAAAGAAAGAACTTAAGACTTTGGATTGAGTCGGGCTTTAAAATGTTGATTTTATGTGTTTTATATTCTATTCATCGTTGTATGTATAATTTAAATTATCCTTAATGTCAAGTAGTTGATACTCAGAAGCATACAATTATATATTTGTCTATTAATAACTTTATAATTGCAGCTAATGTGAGATAGAAGAAAGACAATTTCCATCAAAGATTTCACATGGACAGCCATTCAATATTATATTTATTCAATACCGAAGTTCAAAAAATAATATACTATACTATACTAGGAGTATTTCTTTAGAAATGTATGGGTAATATTCTTATAACATTCCTTGACATTTTATAACAAAAATGGAAGCTAATTATAAGGCCCTTTCCATTTGTATCATATTCTTTTTAGTGGTGGAAAAGTTAGGTAATTTATTTTTATGTGTCTCAACCTTGATTATTAATTGGATAGACAAAACAACATATCTATATATATGTTTAAAAGTTTAATAACAAATGAATTTGAGTTCTTAAAAATTGTATACAATAATATCATTGGTAATACAAAGTCTCAAACATTTTGAAAATAAATAAATATTCTTGGACTCATGATTTTGTACACAAAACAAAAGTGTAGAGAGAGAAATTGGGAATTAAATTACTAGTGGATAAAAATTACAATGGGATATACTTCCTCCGTTTCAAAATTATTTGTCCTGATTCTTTTATTTTTAAAAGAAATTATCTCAGACTATTTGTCATTTTAGATATTCAAGATAATATTAGCTATTTTTTGTCATTTTGTCTTTAATAATAATTGGTCGAAGACTACAAACGCCTCAATATAAACAAAGGTTAAAAAGAAAACCGCTAATTAATTAATTATTTTTTCTATTTTATCTTTAATATTAATCGTTTGAAGACTACAAAAGCCTCAATATAAAAGAAGGTAAAAAAAACTCTGCTAATTAATTATTTTTTAAGAAAAAAGAGAAATACGAAAAATAAAGTATAACATTCTCCTACAAGGGATATACTAGAAATAATTAATCTCTTTAACTAGGACAAGTACATGGATTGATGTATAGTTGAATCATTAATTTTTTAATGCTAAATTGAGGATAATTATAGTGATTGCTTTAAAACTGTCATCCACCCTAGACCAAATTATGTCACTATACAACTTTAATTAGCCAACTAATTAAGTGGATATGAATCTTTTCTTTTTATGACATTTTGGGCATTGATTAAGTTCATGATGATGTTGGAATCCCTCACTAGTTAAATATTATACAAATTCTCACTTAAATAACTTTTAAGTGTTATAAGGTTGACCTAATAGAGACTAAACTTTATGGATTAATCATAGGTTAAAACTTCATTTGACAGCTAGTGTTTTATAATTTATTTTATTTTTTTCTTCATTTTTTTAGTAACAAAGTTGTCGCCTAGGGGTTATCTATGTGCAAATTCTGATTATGTAATTGTGTCTTTATTAGATAATGAAGGAAACTTACGTAAACTCCACTAGTTTAGGAGTTAATTACTTAGATACATTCTAGTTTGGAATATTACGTATCTTACCACAGTTTTGTGCATCCCAATACATTTAGATACGTCCAGATGCATATATCTCCAGATACATGGGGTCAAAATTAAGTGTAATTTGTTCTAGATACATTGTATCCATGTGGATTCGCATGTATTTGGAATACATAACAATTTTTGCTTCGCCTCTCTCCCATCTCGCTCTCCACTCTCGCATATATCTAGCATTACAAATACATGTATCTAGTGTACTGATTCATATGTATCTGAGATACATACAAATCTCGCTCGCCTCACTCCCTATATTTAGTGTATCTGGTGGCAAAATACATATACCTAAGTGTATCTTCCTCAATATATGGTAGGAAACTCTTAAGTAGTGGTAAGATACGAAATATTTGAAAAGTAAAAATATCATAATAGTAAATATGATAGTAAAGTAGGTGTATTTGTAGTTTTTCCAATAATTAATATCTAACTATGAAAGTTAAATATGGAGAGGGGCGGGGGGGGGGGGGGGGGG
>JAJOOH010035202.1:0-11374 GCA_029582605.1 Solanum gracilifrons
AGTATCTTGGAGTTGTGGTGAGCTGCTTGGCTGTTCCGTGGCCCACACCTCCCTCTACCTTTTATTTATTCTGTTATTTTAGTATTCAGACAGAATATATCCCTTATGTTTGGAATTGTCATTTAGTTTCAGACTTGCATCATACTTAAAAGCTCTTGTACTTATGACACAAATTCTTGGGTAGTATTTTAGCTTTCCGCATCTCACATTTATAAAGAACTTAGTGTTGGGATTTTTACTCGTTGTTTACCTTGTTACCTCATTAGTTAATCATAATTGGTGAATATGTTGGGTTGGCTTACCTATTGGTTGGGAACATAGGTGCCATCACGACTTGTGAATTTGGGTCGTGACATAGTGTATACTATTAATTCATAAAATTAGTTAGTTAGTTAGTCACTGCTCATTCACAGAGTTAGTTGGTTAGTTAGTTAGGAATCACACGTTTACCATTTCAACATAAATAGTTAGTTGCGTTTGTTAGAAGTGTGAGGATTCTATTAGTGTGTATATATACACATACATTGTATTGATTACAATTTAGTTTTTCACATTCTCAATAATATCTTTTCTTTCCTTCTTCTCTGATTGTTGGTGAAAGCTCAACATCCATTAATGTAGGAAATATATTGTTTCACAGCTTATGCTGCTGGTTTTATCAAAGAGGTTATATTTCATTCTCTTCCAATATCCCATTCTGCTAAAAATAGTAGCTTCCATGAGTGATTGGTTACGGGACGATCTCCCCACTGCCTTTGAAACGGCACACGGGAAATCCCTTTGGGTTTATTGCTCCGAAGAACCAGAATTTAGTGGTGTTTTCAATGATGCAATGGCTAGTGATTCGAGATTGATCTCCAATTTGTTGATTTCTGATTGTTTTTGAGGGCTTGACCTCGTTGGTTGACGTTGGAGGTGGCGATGGCTATTGCCGGAGCTTTTCCGAGGTTGAAATGCATTGTGCTTGATCTCCCTCATGTCATAGGTGATCGAAAGGGAACTGAAAATTTGGAGTTTGTTGCTGGGAATATGTTTGATAAAATTCCACATGCTAATGCAATCTATCTCAAGGTACGTGTTATTCCATGCATATTTTTCAATAATGTTATTCAAGAAAACACTTCTAAGCTTGGTGTCAGTTATTACTTTAGTCCTCCAACTGCTGACTGCTTTAAAAACACCTCTCTACTTGATTAAGTAACTTTAAAACAAGTAGAGGGGTGTTTTTAAGGTTGTCTACATATGCCTTTTTAAAATATTCATATCTAATTACAAATTAATTAATCCTTATTTTATGGTACAACAGTGGATTTTGCATAGTTGGAGTGATCACGATTGTGTGAAGATACTAAAGAAATGTAAAGAATCAATTCCGAGCAAGGAAAAGGGAGGAAAAGTGATAATCATAGACATAGTAATGGAGGATAATTGTAGCAATAATGAGCAGCTTGTTCAATCACAACACTTGATGGACTTATTAATGAGGATTAGTTATGCTTCCAAAGAGAGAAGTAAGAAGGAATGGGAAAAACTCTTTCTAGAAGCTGGTTTTAGTGGATACAAAATAATAACCTCTCTTGGTTTAAGGTCTTTAATTGAAGTTTATCCTTAAACAATACATGTTTTTCCTATGTCACATACACATTATATGTGTTTAGGTAACATTATTAACCGGTAAAATTTGACAAGCACTTAGCTCCTTCTGAAGAATGTCAACCTTAATTATTACTATATTTTTTTATTGTCCGAATAATATATTTACTGCTTCTAATAAAAAATTAATTGTTTTGAAATAGCTTCAGCAAGAACAATCACTTCTTGTCGGGGCAGGACTAAGTAGGGTTTCGTGGGTTCGGACGAATCCATTAGCTTTTTCAGATCATGTATTTATATTAGAAAATTAAATAAATATATATGTATAACTTATAAACATCTTAACAAAACAGATTGATGGCTCGGTAATAACGAAGTAATGTGTCAAGCTAAAGTTGTGTGTTCAAACCCCTAAAATAGTTGTGAAGAATTCATACTCCATTTGTTTTCAAAATATATTTTTGACAAAAAAAATAATCATGAATCATCACTTTGTGTTTCATATTTGTTGTTCATCTTGTATTCCTAAGATACTTAGAACAAAACTTTGAAGAACTTGGTAAGACACAATAAAGTTTAAGAATATTTTCACAACTAGAAAATTAAAATTAGTAGAGAAACTAGAATCAAAAACAGATTAGAAAAAATATTTCGTATATTTTTTCTTGAAGAAGAATTGTTGTCAATCTGTGTTTAAAGAATCTTACTGATTCCAACAAACTTTGCAGAAACACGAAGTTACCAAAGTTTAATGAACCAGTGAAGAACAGAAGAACATAAATTAATTCACAAATCTAAAATCTATAACACATACCAGAATCTAGAAAAACAAAAAGAAGATCAAGCCCACTGAATGTACAGTGTCCCCTTAAGGAAATTATTCCCTTCTAGTGTTTGAGGTTTGATTTGGAATATGTCCTCCCAGGATAGAATGATCTCAATCACCAGTGTATTGATACCCAAAACGCTGGTGTCCGCGAGGCACTCAACGACAGTAAAGTACACTTAGAATACTAGATTTAGTAGTAGAAGAAGAAGTCCAGATATTGGTTCTTTTAAAATGAGAGGAAATCCCTCAATTTATAGAAAACAGAGAGTAGTGTGAAAAAGTTTTTATTGTGCCTTACCGAAAAGGTCACAAACCTTTGAAAAGTCACAATCTTTCGGAAAGGTCACCATCTTTCATAAAAGTCACAACTTTTCATAAAAGTCATAACTTTTGATAAAAGTCACAACTCTTCATAATAGTCGCAACTTTTCATCAAAGTCACAACTCTTCATTTTCCATTCACACCTTTTAAAACCCAACAATATTTAAGTCAAATCAACTCAAATTAGATAAGTTGAATTGATTAAACAAGTCAAATTAAGTTGAGTTTCAAGGCTCTCACTCGCTCAAGACGTCGATGCGCCATCGGGTTGACCCTTTTCTTACCAGCATGGGGAGTGGCGATGGATGCCAAGATGAAGACTCCTCAGCGCCAATTAGGAATCATCTCAATTTAGATGAATTGTACTGATCATAGTTTTTAGAGTCTCCTCTTTAAAACTCTAAAAATTAATACTCTTTCAGTCTCATTTTATGTGAGGTAGTTTGAATAGGCACAAAGTTTAAGAAAGAAACGAAGACTTTTAAAACTCGTGGTCCAAAATGAAATGATAGAAATTTGTGTGGCTGTAAATCATTTCATTAAAGGTAAAATAGACATTTTATAGTTAATTGTTATTTCATATAGAAATGTGACATTTTTTTTTAAACTGACTAAAAAAGGAAGTAAGTCACATAAATTGGAACAGAAAATATATGTATAACCAAGAAGAAAATAATAAATACTAAGATGTTAAAAAAAAAGAGATTTTTCTACAAATCAATCACACTGACCTAGTACTTATTCCGTTCAATTACTAATTCATTATTTTAAAAATAAATTAATTTTTTACTTTAAATTGTTACTTTTAACATATTAAAAAATACAAAAAAAAAATAATCATGTTTTACCGTTAGCATTTAAGCTTTATTATCCAAACCATTTTTCAAGAATTGATATTAAATATTAATTAAATTAATACTAAATATTGTGATAAAATATTCACATCAATTATTATTTCTTAAATGACGTGCAAAGTACAAAATGAACAAGTAAAAATAGAAGAAATAAATATATACTAGTAGTATTTTATTTCTGATTTATACATATCCCGTGAAAAAACATATTTTATTTTACGAGCAAGGCAAAATGATATATTTGGCTTTGAAATGTTAGTTGATACGTTTTATGACTACGTAAATAGATATAAATTTATGAGTAAATTATAATGTTAGTGCTTAAATAAATTTGAAATCATACATATTCATTATTTGAAATGTCCTTGTTGGAAAAAAATACATAAATACACAACTTATTTTACCATATTCTCAAAAATTTACTACAATTTGTAAAAATTACAAAAATCCCTACTCTCTTCTATTTTCTGATACATCACTTTACACGATGTATCGGTTGGATACATCAATTTACGCGACGTATTGGGACGTATGCGATGTATTGAGACGTTGAGTGATGTATCCGAAATTAAGACGCGATGTATCGGGACGTTGAACGATGTATCCGAAATTGGGATGTGCTATATCGGGACATTTTGGGATGTATCCGGATTCCACCAAATTTAAGAAATTTTTGTAATTTGAAAAAGAGTAGGCATATAATGTAATTAATTTTTCACACTATGAGATTAGTGTAAAATTCTCATTTTTTCTATTATTTATTTATAATTTAGAAATCATGAGATGGGCCCTCATTACAAAGGACATAGGCGGGGCTGAGATCTTTTGGGCCTTAATTAGTAAGATTGATTCAAACTATTTTATGATACATTCACTTCAAATCACAACAATTAGGGTGTTTATAATTTGGTTTGAGTTAATTTTTCCTTCAAAGAAAATTAAATTATTTTTTTAATATTAATATCTAACCAAATCATCTAAATTGGTTTTTGCCAAAAGAAAATCGATTTTCTGTTAGATTCTTTTTCTATAACTAAATATGACATACATTGAAAAGTATATATAACTCTAAGCGCGGAGATTAATGCCCAATCCTAATCTAATAACGATAAATGTTGGGCATGCCGCATGGCAATATATTTAGAGGTTAATTCAGAATTTAAATTTCATGAATAGAAAATTTTAGGACAACGATTTTAGAGGTTGTTAGTTGGGTACGTAAAATGAATAGTTTATAACATTATCTCTGTCATTGATGTTTAGTATTAGGTTTTGAAAATAACTTGGGAAATAAGTAATTAACGGTAAGGATAAAACATGAAAAAAAATTAATCTTTTTTTGATATGTTAAAGTAACAAGTAAAAGAGTAAATCTATATTTGGAAAATTGGGCAAGTAAAAATGAATAGAAGGAGTAATTAGTACTCCCTTTGTTCTTCTTTAGTTGTCTATGTTAACTTGACACATACATGTCTTAAAAATAATTTAATTTTATCACCTTCGTTAATTATAAGTCATCTAAATGTTGAAAAATGAATTGTATTAATAACAAGGATAAAATAGTTATAAAATAATAAATTATCTCGTAATTTTCCAACTTAACAAGTAGATTTGAACAATTATTCTTAATATAGTAGAAAAATAAAACGAAGGCGTACATAGTTGAGTGCGCAATAGAAACATATCCAAGTTGTAATGTCAAAGTAATAGGTTATCAGTTTTAGGGGCTATCTATGTATTGGGATCTTTATAGAACCTCCCAAATTCAAACTTGAAATCAAATACTTTTTATATTTATATACTTTTATTTATTATATTTTGATTTGACGCATTTATTAAAAAAAAGTAATTGATATGACTATTATTATACATTATTTTTATTAATTAATATTTAATATTAGATTATAAAAAATAATTTAAAAATAAATAATTAATATTAAAAATATAATATAATAAAAAATATTTTAGTTTTTTTAATATATTAAAAATGATAAATACAAATTTATTTTTGAATACTGAACAATTAAAAAAAAGGAAAAATAGCTTAGTACTAGTAGTAGTACCAAATCCTCCTCTGGTATCAATCCTCAATCTTTGAGCCGTCCAATAGGCCGCTCAAAGTCATACTCCGTCTATGATTATATTGCGTTTTTTGAAAGTTAATTTGACTAATTTTTGAAGTTAAATTAAATTGCTTTAATTTGATATTTTATATGATAAATTTAGATATTCAAAAACTATACGAGAAATACTATAAATTGGAATTTTTTGTATATCAATATGATGAAAAAATATTTCGTAAAATGTTAGTCAAAATTGTTATCCTTTGACTTTAAAAAAAAAATGACAACTAAAAGTGGACGAGAGTACTATATAATTGTATTATTATTCTTACATATTATATGCACGAATACCTTAACAAAATATTCGTTCATCTTTTTACTCTTTGAAAATAAAAATGACACTGAAAATAATTATTTAAGTTTTTAAAATTTTTAACATGCAGGACTTCAATTAACTAATTATTTATTATGAAATCTTTTCTTATATAAAATATTTAGATATTTAAAGTTAAATTTTCTAATTCAATACAAATGGATAAACATCATTTTTTCCTTTCAACTTTGATTTAAAAAGCAAATACCCCCAAACTTCAAAGAGTTGACATTTACCCTATCTTATAGTACTATATAATATCTATGTTTCCTTTCCCCATTATTAATCTCATCGACTTTTTTTACATATTGATGAACCGTAAATTAAGTACAGATTACATATATAAAAATTTCACCTAGCTAGTTCCTTTCGTTATAATTAAAGTTCGACTATATGTTATTATAGATTGTAATTTAACATCATTTTTTTAAAACTATAAATGGAATAGTTCTTTTAATTATTTTTTACTTTTCAAAAAAAATAATCAGCAACTATCATTTATGATGTTATTTTAATAGGTGGAGGGGGATCCAAATATACCCCAGTATTATATGATTTAGAACAATTTTTTTCTTTTAACTAAAATATCTATTAATTTAAAACATATAGAGAATTTTATACGTAGGGTTGGTACATGTCGCAATTGGGCGGATTGAGACAAATTTGGATTGGTTTTAATGAGTTAAGACAATAATCGGATCAAAATTCAATCCAACCCAAATTTGTTTGGTCAAAACGGATTGGTGAAAACAGATTAGATAATTAATGAGTTAGATAACGAGTCAAAAAGACCCAATCCAACCCAACCCAACTTTTATGATTGTTTTATTTATTCTTTTAAACTATTTTAGTACGTAATAAAATTATTATTTTCTTTCTTATGGCTATAATATAATATAACAAATTGAAAAAGAAAAGTTTTTTAAAAAACACTTTGACAAGATTTCTCATGTTTCAATTTGAGTTACATATCAACCCAATTTTTAATGGTTTTAAATGGTGAGCTAATAAATGGGCGAGTAAATGACTGAGTCAATCCTCAAACTTAAACAGATTGTGCGGATTGAACGGAATGAGTTTGATTTTGCCCACAACTCAACCTAATCCTAGTTAGTACCCCCTAAATTTGCATCATTAATTAATCCCTTAACTCCAAGCAACGGGGACTCTCTATAAAAATATTACTAGTTCATACATCTTAATTAGTTAAGTCTTGCTTATGAAACTCTAGCTATTCAGTAATTAATTAACACAATGCTCAATAACAATAACATTTGTGCTAATCAGCTAATAGAAGCTGAAGCTCAAAGTTGGGATCACATTTTGAGTTATTTGCGTCCATCATGTATAAAATGTGCAATTCAATTAGGAATTCCAGATATTCTTCACAAAAATCCCAATCCAATAATGTCTCTTTCTAACCTTATCATCGCTTTGCCAAATTTGAATCCTTCAAAAATTACCTTTATCCCGATTCTAATGAGAGTTTTAGTTGATTTTGGCCTTTTCAACTACCACCAACAGCAACAAGGAGACGGTTATTCACTCACTAGTGTTGGCCGTCTCCTTGTTGAAAATGACCTCTCTGGCAAGAGGTCATTTTTCCTTTTCGCCCAACATCCCGTTGTGCTGAACACAGCGGCTTACATGGGTGATTGGTTACGGGACGATCTCTCTACTGCCTTTGAAACGGCATATGGGAAATCCCATTGGGATTATTGCGCTGAAGAGCCAGAGTTCAATGGCATATTCAACGATGCAATGGCTAGTGATTCGAGATTGATCTCTAATTTGTTGATTTCTGATTGTTGTGTGGGTGTTTTTGAGGGATTGACGTCATTGGTGGACATCGGAGGTGGCACCGGCGCTGTGGCGATGGCTATTGCCGAAGCTTTTCCGAGGTTGAAATGCATTGTGCTTGATCTCCCTCACGTCATAGGTGATCGAAAGGGATCTGGGAATTTGGAGTTTGTTGCTGGGAGTATGTTTGATAAAATTCCTCATGCTAATGCAATCTTACTCAAGGTACATACATACACCCGTTTAATCCTAAATGTAAATATTCCTAATTATTTACTAATAAATTAATTGTTATTTCATAGTGGATTTTGCACAATTGGAGTGATGAGAATTGTGTGAAGTTACTGAAGAAATGTAAAGAGTCAATTCCGAGCAAAGAAAATGGAGGAAAAGTGATAATCATAGACATGGTAATGGAGGATAATTGTAGCAATGAGCAACTAATTGTTCAATCACAACACTTGATGGACTTATTAATGAGGATTACTCATGCTTCCAAAGAGAGAACTGAAAAGGAATGGGAAAAACTCTTCTTAGATGCTGGTTTTAGTGGATACAAAATAATAACGTCTCTTGGATTAAGGTCTCTAATTGAAATTTATCTCTAAATAAGGAGTACATGTTTTCCCTATGTTACACATTATATGTGTTTTAGGGAACATGATTAACTGATAAAATTTGACATGCACTTAGCTCCTTCTGAAGAATGTCAACCTCAATTATCACTATATTATCCCTCCCCTTAAACTATATATTTATTACTTTTAATAAAGATTGTTCTGAAATAGCTTTGGCAAGAACAATCAATTCTTGTAATCGAATTTTTACTTATCGTTTATGTAAAAAAAAAAAAAAAGATGTTTGGAGTTGTTACGTTACTCTTACTCCTTCAATTTTTCCTTTTGTCTAAAGTATAAAGTATACGAAGCACTCATGTACATGGGCCAAACACACAATGCATTCCTAGACCTTTGTAAACTGCCAGAGACAGTCACCTACAATAATCAGTTTACCTACGCAATATTGTAGAGACACATTTGACTCTACGTGTTGGTTGAACAATTTCAAAGTAGCAAGATGAGTGAACGAATGCACGGTAAGTAGTAGTGAATATTTTTTCCATGGCTCCGACAAAAAATTATTTTCTTATTGTAGAAAGCGATCAGTTTTTTTTATCTTGTTCCGTTGTTCGGGATTGGAAAAGCTTCCTTTTTCAATTCGAGAAGTGGAAGAGACTATGTAGAAGAGGTTGTAGTAAAGCACCATCTTCATTCCTCTTTTATGATGATGAATGGAACTGGCAAATATTTACTAGCAATTTATATTATAAACGGATTCAGAATTTGAATTTAAAAATTTTTATTATAATTTTTTCATAAACACAAAAATAATTAGATTCACAGATATTTATATATATATATATATATATATATATATATATATATATTCAGTTCACCCTAAATTCGGGTATGTCTCATATTTATATCAAAACAAAAGATTAAGGTATTAAAGTAAAAATACATATTATCTAATCATGATTAACTAATAACTACAAATGAATTTGTAAATGAAAGACACTTATCTCGTTGGTTTGATGCAAAACAAATGTTATTTGGATATTGATCAGCTTGGAATTTGTTGTTGGGACTGTGATAAAATTCTCCTGCTAATACAATCTTACTCGAGGTAAATTTTCTAGTTATTTTAATCAATTTTCAGGGAGTTAATTTAGGTATTGTCATTACTTAAATTTCATTTTTTTATTATATAGAAAATTATAAAATTAATAACTTTAAAATATAAATAAATTTTTTGATTGGTTCTTAAAATTTTATCGGTGTCACATAAATTGAGATAGAGAAAGTGACCTAAGAAGTACTATAAATCACAATAATTAGCAATTTAAGATATTTAAAAATCATATAAAAATTTGAATGACTCTCTAAATTTCATTTATGTCGCATAAACTGAAACAGAAAAAATAACATATATTAAGCATGTGCTGACACAACCTCTTGAACAATCTAGTTTACGATACAAAGCTTTGTAACCCAATTATTTTATAGGTATTTATAATTTGTGGGGAAAAAGGTCTGAAATATATTTAAACTTTGACCGAAATTGTTGTAATAATACTGAACTTTGGAAAGGACCTTTTACCCCTGCACTATTTAATAGTATATTTTAAAGGTATATATGTGTCCACGTGGACATTATAAATAGTAACGTGTCCACGTGGACACATATATACCTTTAAAATACATTATTAAATAGTGCATGGATAAAATGTCATCCATAAAGTTTGGTATCGTAACAACAATTTCGGCCAAAAAAGTTGAAGTATTTTTCAGACCTTTTTGCTAATTTGTTGTTATACTGTTCTATTCTTTTTGTTTAATAATTTCCTTCAATGAATTTTTGAACAATAATATTAAGCGTGTGCTAATGATATAACAACAAGGGGTGTTTGTTAGTTTGTTAAAATTATGTATGGATTAGTTTTGAATCAATTTAGATAACACATCCAAGTTATAATATTGTCAAAGTAACACTAATTAAAAAATTTAGAGGCTATCTATTTGTTGGAATCTTTATTGAACCTTCCGGATCCAACTAGAAATCAAATAGCTTAATACTCCTGTTAAAGGAGTTTTTGAGATTTTTTTTCAATTTAAAATAAATAAATTATTCAAATCAAAGTTTAAGAAGATTGTTGGGATTTTATTTACCCTCTATATTATTCTTTATTTAATGAGGTTTTTAATTACTTTACATTTTCTAAGATAATAATTTGAGAATACTTAAAAGAAAATAGTGAATTATTAATATTTAATTCATGAATGTCCTTAAAATATATAGGATTGGATAGAGATTTCTAACCGCCCGTACCCGACTAACTAAAACAAGGCATGTTGTATACTCTAAACTAAAGTAAATAAACTACTATACTACGGCCCGTTTGGCCATAGATTTCCCAAATACTATTTGGGGAAAAAATTGGCAAATAGTGTTTGTTCATACAATTTGTCATTATTTGGCAAATATTTTTGGCAAATATCCCAAATTCCCAAACACTAGTTTTTTCTAGTATTTGGGCCAAATCTCATTATTTGGGATCTTTTGAAAATTAAAATTTTACACCAAACTTTTATCTTTTACAAAAACACCATCTATAATAGTTGTTTACATTGTATTACATAATTTTTTACGTGAACACCAAAGTAGTGATGAAATATTTCGTGGATATGAAAGTGATGATATGGTTGTTGATAAAAATGATGAACAATCGGCTTAGGGTAACAAAGTCATGTGTTTTGTCTACTTCACGATGTATGGAATTAGGGGTGTACAAAACTGAATCGAAAATCGAACCAAACCGCAAACCGAGTCAAACCAAAAAAGAAATTCGACTAGTGGTTTGGTTTGACTTGGTTTGGTATTGAAAAAAAAACCCGACTATATTTGGGTTGGTTTGGTTTTAACTTAAAAAACCAACCCGAGACCAAACCAACCCAACATTATATATGTAATTTTAAAATT
>JAJOOH010035203.1:0-11070 GCA_029582605.1 Solanum gracilifrons
TCTTCTTCCTAGATTAGAAAATATTATTTTTATTTTTAATCCGTCATAGTTTTCATATGTTTTTTCATCTATTGTGTATTCTTCCTTATTCATTTATAAATTGTGTTGAAGTTTACATTCTAAACTTTCTATTTGTATTTCTAGATAAAAAATAATTTTTCTCTGTGCTATTATAGATTTTTTACAAATTCCTGCGAATATGTTATTATTAAGTCTATTTTGCCTATGTTCTAATTCTTGTCTTTTGCTATAATTATTTTAGTAAGTTTTTCTTTATATTCGTCATTCTCGCTATTCATTGCCTCTTTAAATATTGAATATATTTATATTCTATTTTAGATATATTATCTATTAATTGATCTAGTTTGTCATTATCAATTTTTGTGATATTGAGTTGTTTGTATTCCAGATATACTTCCTTTAATTTTCTTCTTATTTTTCTTAAATTTCTACTAGTATGTTTCTTACCATATCTCTTATTATCCATAGCTCTGATACCAACAAAAAGATAATCTATAAAGTCTAACTAGAAAATAAATCAATTGCATTGTGAAGTCTCAAGTCAATACTACTATTTAAAACAAATGAAAATTAAAAACAAAACATAATTTCTAAATTCAAATTAATTTTTTTTTACATAAACTCTTATGTGAAATTTCAACATATTATATACAAATATTATTTAAAAGAAAAAAAAATATAAGTCTTTAACCTTACTCAAAAATGAATTCTACTTTATTTAAAAATTAGAATACAAAAAAATTATGCTAATGAAAAAAAAAACTTAAAAATTAGAATACAAAAAAATTATGCTAATGAAAAAAAAAACATTTCATATCACTTTAGTTTAATTTCAAAAATAGATTTGCAGTTCTCCATTTCATAATACTTTTGTTTAGTTTGAAAAACAGTTCTCCATTTCATATTACTTAAGTTTAGTTTCAAAAACAGATATGCAGTTACCCATTAGGTGGATGTGCAGTAAACACAAATTAGGAAAGGGAAAATTAATGAAGCAGACAGAAAAGTCAAAACTTTGTGGGACCAACAATGCATTGTTATTTATCTATACTTGACTTCTATAGACGGAAGCGTTATTTCTATTTATCTGTGGCAATATTTTTAATAGTCCGTGAAACCAAAAAGAATGTTCAATTTCGTTATTTAAAAATATAAATTTTAAATAACATAAGTTATTATTAATGAGATACTATAACAAATATTTATAACTTGTTTTAAATTATTACTTAGTTTTAAAAAAATAAAAAATATTTAAACTTCATGTCTAACAAGATTTACGACATAAATAGAAATGAAGAAAGCATAATTAGATTATATACACCCAGTTTTATCTTCTTAAATTAAATGTGGGTGGGTCCTCTCATTCTTCTTATATATACAATGTTGGATCATTAACTCAGCCAGTATTATCTTTTTATAAAAATCTCACAAATATGACATTGCCCAATGACAACATGACTAGAGAAATGTTGGCTGCTCAGGCACACATATGGAACCATACATTCAGTTACATCAACTACATGTCACTCAAATGTGCTATTCAACTTGGAATTCCAGATATTATCCACTCTCATGGTCGAGCCATTACCTCTTCGATTTGGTGGATGCTCTCCCCATCAACAATAATGCTAAAACCTTGGGTTATATCTTCCGTCTCATGCATATTCTAATTCATGGAGGCTTCTTTTATCAAACAAAGGTTAATGATAAAGAAGAGGGTTATTTACTTACTGCAGCTTCATGTCTCCCTATTAAAGATGAGCCTTTGAGTCAAGTCCACTTTGTTCAACGGAACTAGATTCAAATTTCATGGATCCATGGCACTTACTTAGCAAATGGATCAAGAGCAATGAAGATTCTAGTATTCCATTTGCAATTGCTCATGGCAAACCCCTATTTGAATATGATGAGAGGCAACCAAATATTAACCGTCAATTTAATGAAATTATGGCTAGTGATTCACGATTGGTTATAAGTGTGGTGGTTAGATATTGTCGGGGTGTTTTTGAAGGATTGAAATCATTGGTGGATGTTGGAGGTGGCATTGGAATCGTGGCTAAAGTTATTGCGGATGAATTTCTTGAAATGAATTGTATCGTCTTTGATCTTCCACATGTAATTGAAGGTTTGAAGGAAGCAAGAACCAAAGCTATGTGGGAGGAAACATGTTTAAGTTCGTTCCCTCTGTTGATACGGTTTTACAAAAGGTAATTTTGTAATACAAAGACTGATTTTCACAATATAAATTAAAGTACTTGTGTTAAAGGTTTATATTTGATGACTAATGATCAATAAGCAGTGGGTATTACATGATTGGTGTCACGCCCCAAGCTCAAGGGGGGCAACTGGCTCCTAATGCCAAAACTCAAGCCCGAGCCGATTCTGCTGAGCCGTTTGCTACTAGCGCATGACGGGAACATGCAATCAAAAAAACAAACAAGTATATCTTGGCTTAAAACTAAGCCCTCGGCCGGCAATGTCTCTGTCAACAGATCTACAAAAGAAACAGCTACTCCCAAGAGTTTATATAAAGAAATTGCCAACTAGCACAGAAGTCTTGATTGGGCCATCAAGGCCACCATGATCTCTATACCAAAACTGAAAGCAGGTATATAACAAGACAATGCATCACACAACTAACAAGCTTCAACAAACCAATAAACTAGGCCAGCATGGCCATAACGTAGCTATAAACCCCACGCACTAGTCTATATTGGTGGGATAGGGCCCCAGCCTAACCATAAAAATATAAACAACAAAAGCTAACAAACCTCCAAACAATGTATAGAGTATGAAAGGCAATAGACTATGAGCAGGTATCCTAATATATTGGAATAATCCGATAAATAAATCAAGGATAAGATAAGTGTACTGACCTGCTCCTAAATCTAAACTTATCAAAAATAATAAAACAACAACCTAACCAAGCCCCCATAAGCTCGGCAGGTACAAACAGCAGAGAAGACCACCTACTCAAGCCCCCATAAGCCCGGAAGGTGCCAATCAATCTATATACCCCTATCGGTAGTCCCCAAGCCCCGTAGGCTGTCACATAGCCTTCTTTGGCATTAATATAGACTCGTATGCAGCACATAGCTCTCTCAGGCATCAACATAGCTTATAGACGACTCATAACTCTCTTAGGCAACAACATAGCCATGTAGGAAGAACATGGGCTTCTTAGGCGTCAATATAGCCCTGTAGGTAACTCAAAGCCTTTCTAGGCATCAATATATCCCCGTAGGCAACTCATAGCCCTTTAAGGCATCCATATAGCCCCGTAGGCAGAACATAGTCCTTCTAGGCATAGATCACATTCCTGTAGCTAACCACAATAGCCCTAAGGGCAACAATAACAATCCAATCGCTAAAAGCGAGCAATTTATTTATAAGCAACCTATACAAATAGCCTCTAAGTCATGTCCAACATAGGGACGCTACTAACTAAATAAGAATCTCGACAAGGGAGGATTATATCAACTCGAGCAGCCAACAATCAACAATAACGGCTACAAGTATATCAAGGATAACAACCTAGTTACATTGCTCCTAAGTTTTAAGAAAACATGCGGTAAGTAAGAAATAGCCTTAACATACCTTTTTTCGCTGAATTCACATGGCCTAACGACTTTTACTCTTAACCCCCTCGATACTACAAGGCAGGACCATAATCAACACACTAAAATAGAAGATACAACGACAATCTGATAAAAGATATGTATTTCCGTCACAAATTGCTATTTGCTGCTTATAAAAGCTAGAGTCGATGAAAGAAGGGTCTTACCTCGATCTTAAGTTCGTAATATGCCTCAAAACCTTCAAATATGTCCAAACCCTTGTTGTCCTAACACTAAAGTGTGATATGCTACGAAATCGATAAAATAAATTATACCACGATGATGAGCCCAACGCGTAGAACAACTTTCGTCAAGGACTTAAGTCGAGAAAATCTATACTTTAGTTGATCCTAGAAATGGGTTTCTCTAATTTTTATGGTTCTTAGCTAAAAAATGAAGAAAAGGTCCAAGAAGAAGATGTATATAAAGTTCCACTGACCTAGGGGCCCACCTCACGTGCATACTTGTGCAGTCCCACGAAAATGCGAATATCTCTCTATTCTGAAGTCATATGAACAAATAGTTTGATGCATTGGAAACTAGATTCGTAGACCTTCGATTTCATAGGTCGTAGTCCCCATAACTATTTATCTATTGGGAGAAAACCTCTGAGATATTTGACCCAAATTTCAGAGAAATCTTTAAAAAGGAACTTACGATAACTTTCACCAACTTTCATTTTGTCACTTACCTAACTTCAAAACTTGAGATACAACCCTTGAATACTTAAAACATGACATACCACATCATTCTTAATTTATTACCCACCTTCCTGATCTTTCCGTGAAGATACGAGTAATTTTATATGTTTCAAAAAGGTGGGGTGTTACAATTGGAGTAATGAAGATTGCATCAAAATATTGAAGAAATGCAAAGAAGCAATTCCAAGCAAGGGAAAGGGAGGGAAGGTGATCATCATTGACATGGTATTGATGGATCGTAACCTAGAGAAAGGATACGACAAGTCATATGAAACTCAACTTTTCTTTGACATGCTCATGATGGTACATGTTTCTGGAAGGGAAAGAAATCAACAAGATTGGGCAAAACTCTTCTCTAGTGCTGGTTTTAGTGACTACGACATTATACCTGTGTTGGGATTAAGATCTATTATTGAGGTGTTCCCTTAATGTATGGAATTAGGTAAATTCCAGCAAGCGTCCATGCCACTAATAAAATACATTCGTTTGTTATATGGAAAAAGTGTCATTCCTCATTTCCATCCTAAATAAATGTACCTCTTTGTGTTTTATTTTTGATCCTTACTTCTTTCATTGTAGCTACTACTTCTTTGAGATAAGTTATTATGATAATAATTCATATATTGTCTAGATAAACTGAAAAATATCCATAATTTTACTGGAAAATACTCCCTCTAGTACATATTAAGTGTACAACACATGACTAATTAAGAAAAATATTTAATGACATCAATTAGATGCTACTATCCATTATTATCCTTTTTATCTTTGCTAAAATATTTTCTTATAAATATAGCTAGCGTTTGGCCATAGATTCCCAAATATTTTCAGCATATATTATTTGGGAGAAATTTCACCATGTGCTTGACCATAATATTTGGAAAACATATTTTACTTTTTTAAGAAATAAAATTTATACCCATAAGGTTTAAAAATTATCAAAACTAACCATATGTTTGTATTACATAGCAAGATAAAAGCATTGGACGTAACAAGATTCATGACTTACGCAACAAGTCAATTAGATCTTAGTTGCAAAACATAACAAGTAGTGTCCATGACATCGGAGCATTGTGGTAGTTCGGAGTGAGTGCAACAAGCATCATTACATTCATCGTGAAGTAGACGATACATCTGACTTTATTACCATGAGTCAATTGTTTGTCATTTTCATCAACAACCATATCATCACTTTCATATTCACTAAATATTCCATCACTGCTCTAATGTTCACGTAAAAAAAATGCAATACAGTGCAAACAACTACTATAGAGGATGTTTATTTAAAAGATAACAGTTTGATATAGAATTTGAAATTTTTTAAAAGATGTCAAATAATGAGATTTGGCTCAAATACTAGTTTTTTCTAGTATTTAGTTTAACACTCGGCAAAATTTTTGAGCTAAGACTCGAACCATTCTTAAGAGTGAGTGAGATTTTATCGAGAAATTTAAATTTTTGTAAGTGTTAAGGTCACTAGATGTAGCACCTTGATTTCCAAAAAGAACTAAAGAGAATTCATTCAAGTCATTCCTAAGTTCTTTTAAGTTTTGGGTCAACTTCAAACGACCATAACTTTCAGCACAAGATGAGTTAGGAGACCTATAAGATATCAAATAAAAAATCGCTGAGTCCTCTTTCCAACGCCACCGAGTTTGCTAAATTTTGAGTTCGGATGAGGGAGATATACCCCTTTGAGTTCAGCCTGTCTAGTTAAGGAAAGTTACCCGAATTAATGAGGGGTATTTTGGTCTTTTCCTTACCCTACTAGCCTACCTCATTTTTAGTAATATTTTAGGGTTCCAAACTGACTTAGATCAGTTTTCATAAATCCTAAATACACTTAAGGTTTTGAGAGGAGTTCAAGAAGAGGAAAAGAGGAGAAAAGGAAGAGCGTTCAAGATTTTTGTGATTCTTTGAAGGATTTCTCCAAGGATTTTATCCTAAGAGGTAGGTAAGTTCTCATGGTTCGTTCACTCACACACAAATCATGTGATTTTTATCCGTAATTTCATTCTTGAGGTTGAATGATTTGTGTTTTTGAGGAGTTTCTTGAGGTTTTGTTCTTCATTCCTTGTTAATTGAGTTTGTTGAGTTTTTGAGGTGAGGATCTTGCAAGTAAGTGTAATTCTTGAGTAATTTTGAGTAGATTTTTATTTACTTGAGTTAGGTTGATGAATCTAAGAAATTCGGGAAAAATCCAATCAATTTTAGGTGAATTAGGACCTAAATTCGAAGAAGAAAAATTCAAAAGAATTGGGGTTGGGGCTGGGGTGGCGTGCCAGCGATGCACCCAATCAAACCCCTAGTATATTAGGGTTGAGGATCTTGCAAGTAAGTGTAATTCTTGAGTAGATTTTTATTTACTTGAGTTAGGTTGACGAATCTAAGAAATTCGGGAAAAATCCAATCAAATTTAGGTGAATTAGGACCCAAAATCGAAGAAGAAAAATTCAAAAGAATCGGGGTTGGGGCTGGGGTGGCGCACCAGCGATGCACCCAATCAAACCCCTAGTATATTAGGGTTGGGGCGGCGCCATCAATGCTCCCAATCAGACCCCCAGTAAATGGAGGCCTGGCGCGAAGCGCCAACAATTCGCCCAATCAGACCCCCAATAAATGGGCTATTTTCCTTCTCCGTTCTCTTTCCGTACTTGTTTACTTGAGTCGAGCTTTCATTCTCTTCTTAATCCCTACTAATTAAACTTTCATTAATCGTCAAGAGATCCTATATATCATGAATCATAACTCTTGAATTCATAATTCAAATTCAAGAAAGAGTTAAGAGTAGTTCAAGAAAGTCTTTGACTTAAATTGTGAATACCTTGAGATCAACTATCGATTTGAGCTAAGTTTTGAGGAAGTAAGTATGAGAACGAGAAGAGGTGTACCCATGAGTTCTATATTTTCATTGAGACCTTTGAGTAAAGTTGTTCATGTCCATAATTCTTATCATGAACTCCATAATTTGAGTATCTTTGAGAGGAGTAGTATCTTCAAGTTCTAAGTTCTTGAGTATTGAGTTCCTAATCCTTTTGAGATTATATTCCTAATTATGGGATTACTACATATTACCCATAAAGGTCCTTGATTTGAGTTGTTCATGTCCATAATTCCGCATGAACCATATGAGTCGAGCAGTCTCTAGATGAGTAGTATCATTGAATCCTTGAGTTCAGGAGTTGTTGAGTTCCGAGTATTGAGTTCTATATATATGGTTATTGAAATCCTTGAATTGAGTCGTTCACATCCATAATTCAGCATGAACCATATGAGTCGAGCAGTCTCGATATGAGTAATATCATTGACTTCTTGAGTTCAGGAGTTGTTGAGTTTCGAGTATTGAGTTCTATATATATAATTATTGAAAACCTTGAATTGAGTCGTTCACGTCCATAATTCGGCATGAACCCTATTTTGAGAAGTCTTTTACAATTATTTAAAATTTGTTTTAAAACTTGAGTACTTGAATATGAGGATGAGGAGAGTTGAGTTTCATTTTTCAAAATTAATATATGGGAACTAAGTATTCCTGAGAGTAAATGTTTTTACATTTAAGATGAGAGGAAACTTTGATTTCCAAATGAGTTCATAAGGAGTTTTTGAGTATAATCTCTTTTAAGAGAAACCTTTTAAGTAATTATTTCAAAGTTTGAGGATGAGGAAATATTTTTTTTAAACATATGAGCATGAGTTATATTACTGGGAGTAGTATTGAGCACCGATATGGGGCAGAGTTCAGACAACTCACAGCCCCCATAAACCATGTAGCCAACGTGAGTAGAAAGAGTCATACTTTTTAGATGATTCATTATTGCTTTTAAGCATAGCTTAGTGGATCCACTTATTTGAGGAGTTCTATATCCCAGCAAGGTGTAAGACAGTTCTGGCAGCATGAACGAGACGTTGTATCATCAGATAGCTCATAGTGATGGTTGTCGGTTAGAAAAACTCCCAAATAAGAGTTATTATTGAATTTTTACATACAAATGAATTATTATTATATTTTTACATACAATTAAGCTGCTATATATTATTTTATAGCTTTCCATATATTGCATCTTTTATTGTTGCTTTATCCTTGAGTATGCAGAGTTTAGTACCTTATTGTTGAGTTGAGCGCTATTTCTCTGAGTTGAGTTGAACTATGTTTCACAACATTGAGTATCTTATTATTGAGTTGATCCCTATTTCTTTGAGTTGAGTTGAACTATGTTTCATTGAGTTTAGTTTAGTTTAGTGAGTTGAGAAGAGGTAAGCATGTTTCTTTTCCATCAGTTTAAGCTTATGTTTATGCTTTAGAGTTCTCCTTATATGCTCGTACATTCCATGTAATGACACCATTTGGTCTGCATCTTTTATAGTGCAGATACAGGTATTCAGGGTCATCAACAGAAGCTTCGTTGATACCACTTGCAGTTCCAGTCAGCTTTGGTGAGCCTTCTTATATTCCTAAGGACTTCACCTTTAACTTACAGTTAGTAGTTTTGAGATGTCGCAGGCATTATCCCGATATCCTTATGTAATTGTAGAGGCTTCATAAATAGACAAAGTTGAGTAGTTTTTAGTATGTATCTTCTTTGAGTTATTTTTTTACAAACTCTGAGTTTATCTATTGAGTATTGTTTAGATTATTTTAAAGTTGCGTATGAATTTAATTCAGTTCTAAGCTTATGTATGCTTGAGTTAGTCTTCCGCTTGTAGTCAGCCAGGTTGAGGGTTCGCTTGGGAACCAACAATGGTTATCGAGTGTCGGCCATGTCTAGGGTGTAGGCTCGGGTCGTGACATTTGGAAATTTGGGTTATTTGCCAAAAAAAATTTCCAAATAATGACAAATTGTATGGACAAACACTATTTGCCAATTTATTTCCCAAATTTTACTTGGGAAATCTATGGCCAAATGGGTCCGTAAAATAGTTCAGAACCTCATATTAAACTATGTGCAACTTACAAAAATGACTATAGTTTTAGGGTTATTAAATTGAAATAGCTATAAATATGATATTTACCAAAAATGACTATAGTTTACGTTATAATCTTGCTATATTTAAAGTATCAGTAGTTTTTTAAAAAAAATACATTGATATAATTTTAATTGTAATGCACTAAATAAGGTGGTTTCTATTATTGTAACTTACTTTCCTTTAATTACTCCCCTCAAACTCTCAACTTCCCATTATTAAATTAACAATACATAATTACCTATTGAAGAGTTTTTGTTTGCTTATGGAGTATTTTTATTTTTTTGTTGATTTAATAAATAAATATTTACATATAAAAATCATTATGAATAAAACATATACACATTTGTATGAACTAATGACCAATTTTATGAGCCAAAAAAATCCTTTCATATACAACTTTATTAATCTGTAATTTCATTATAAACAAACAAACTTATGATATTGCTATTAGATGATAATGGCTAAACTAAAACGTAAATACTAAGTTAGGAATATAAATACTAAATAAATAAACACAGTTAACTAACGTACACATGAATACATTGGTTTAATATATATATATATACAAAAATAATGGATATTAACTAAATATATACAAAAAATATACATGGATATTAACCAATGAGAAATACAGATGAATACATTGATTTAATATATATACATACAAAAATATATGGATATTAACTAAATATATATAATAATAAAAAAACATGAATACTATCAACGGGCAATGTCTAAGTGAGAAAGTAAAAATACTACAATACATATTTATAGTTAACTAACATACAACTGAATACATTGAATTAAACTATATCTATACAAATATACATGTATATTAACCAATAGACAATAACTGATTGAGAAAGATGTTGAACAGATAATATATATATATAAAGCATGAGCTCCTAATTGGAATGTTAAATTATTATAGTATCCCTAATTTAGGTTGTGACATTTTTGATGTTGTGACTTTTCTGATAAGTTGTGACTTTTTTCAAAGGGTTGTGATTTTTTGATGAGTTGTGACTTTTCCAAAAAGTTATGACTTTTTCAATAAGTTGTGACTTTTCCAAAGGGTTGTGACTTCTCGAAAAGGTCATGCCTTTTTAGATAAGACACAAAAAACACTTCTTCATACTACTATTTGTTGATTATAAATAGAGGGGCTTCTTTTCATTTTTCAACCACAATTATTTTAATCTTCAACTCTTCTTCTCCTAGAATTTTAAAATTTTTGTGTGATTTATTGTATTTAGTGAGTTTGAAGCTTAGCGGAATATCAGGTACCACTATTTTGATGAAGTAAATCGTTCTATCCTAAGAGGGTATATCCCATAATCTCGAGTACTTGAGGAAAATAATTTTGATGATATAATAATTATTTTTTTGCTTAATATATACATTAGTATGTAATGTTCCAATATATGAAGTTAACATGATGTAGTCCAAATTCTTTTGTTATTATTAACAACTTTTCTTGTGATGTAGATATATGCTTCTGAATATCTTTTTCTCAAATTGAAATAAATATATACATTATTGCATTTATCTAATAAGACTTTTCATTCACCATTTTAATAGGTTCGCGTGAAAAAGAAATATATATGACGATCCACATCGAACATTCACAAAAGAATATGCAATATTATTTTGTGTTAAGCTTATTATTCAAACTTTCACTAAAATAAGCAATACTATTTACTATAACATATATTTCTGAATTAGTAATCACGCACAACGCACATGTTAAAAAACTAGTATATATA
>JAJOOH010035205.1:0-11474 GCA_029582605.1 Solanum gracilifrons
CCCCCCACCCCCAAAAAAAAAAACCTCTCAAGGTTTTCTCTCCAAATTCTCTCCCAAGGATTCAAGAGAACTTCTAGAGTTCTTCAAGCTTTCTTCTCCAATTCAAAATCTAGGATTCTTCAATGTATGTGTGAAATTCATCAATAGAACCTCTTCCATCCACTGAGTCCCAAGATTTCTCTATTTCTCTTCTATGATTTCAAACCAAATTCTAGGGTTTTGTATATTTTCTTGTGGGTTCAATTTTTATGATTAAATTCATTATATTTGATATTATTATGCATGATTTGATCGTAACTACATATTTTCAATGTTTTTCACATGAACCCATACAATATGCCTATTTTATGATTATGAATTATGTTTTGAGATTATGCGTACATCATGAATTGAAGAATTTTATGAATCAAGGATGCTTTTAGATAAAGTATCTATATGTTTTATGAAAGGGTTGCTTCCAATTGAAGTATTCTCATTATAAAAGATGATCATGATTTTGATGCTTCAGATAAGTGTCTTTATGAACACATTATGAAATCAAGATTTTGAAAGGAGTTATTATATGATATGAAGTTTATGATTGGATTGGTATTACTAAGTTCTTACCCTTCCAAATATTATAATTATGATTATTCTTATTTTCGTCGGGAGTTTACTTAGCACGGAGTGAACTTTGGGATGGAGGTTCTCGCGTTAGTAGAGGTGGAGTTTTTTTTAGTATAAATCCCCTTGTCCCATAACTACGTGCTCAGTAGGATTTTGTCCCAATTGGACATAGCTAGTGGATTCACTTAAGCTTAAGAACATGGTCCTTACCTTGGCAAGTAGAACACTCTCTTTTCAGTGTGGGAGTAGTACATTAGACTCCATGTAATAGCTCACATGGTTTATGTCGGGTAAAGGTAAACATCCCAAAAAATTTAATGGTTTTCTCAAAGAGTTTATGATTTCCTCAAAAGAATAAAGCCTATGTTATGGTTTTCAAATATTGCATTGACCTTGTTCTACGATTTATGACTTTAACTTACCAAGATTTTACATGTTTTACTTGGTCATTCATTATCATGTTTTCCCATGCTTCATGCTTATGTTTATGTTTATTCCCCATATTCAACACATTCCAAGTACTGGCACATATGTATCTCTTATGCCTATATTATTTTTTAATATAAGGTCTGACGTTCCTCCATCCAGCCGTGACTAGTGGATTGATAGTGTTTGCTTAGCAGTTTGATGAGTCCTCATGGTTCGAGGGCATGACCACTTATCAGTTTTATGTTCTTTCAGTCTTTTCACTTTTTAGACTTATTTCTTGAGCCATGGTTTGTCCTAGTCATACCTATGTAGTATAGGCTTATGTCAGACTTAGTAGATTTCGCATTTTAATCTTGTACTATGATTTTGGTACTCTTAGGATTTGGAGTTTGAAACTTATATTCTACTTTATGATTCATTTTATTTCTTGTGTTTATTTTAGTGTCATGCTTATATCAAGTGTCTTGTTTAGGGTTTCTCGAGATCCTATTCGCCATGTTGCGCCTAGGGGTAGTTTGGGTCGTGACATAAATGGGAGCCTACAAAACATTTAGGATTGATTACCATTCTTTCATCTTCAAGGTTGTGTTGTAGAGTAGTGATGCATGCACACCAACCCAAGATATGAAAGTCAAGAGGTTTGCATCAAGTCAATAGTTTGGAGGTTTGGAGGAAGTATAAGGAATAAAGAAGAAAAGGAGTCTTCTTGAGCATGAGTTTTGGGTATATCATACCCACTCTAAAGAAGCTTGTGTATACTATTTATAATCTAAGCTACATAAATACTTTTAATGAAACAAGGGTCTTCTTGAGCCTGAGTTTTGGGTCAATTTAAAATAACCATAACTCCTAGATCAGGATGAGTTAGGTGTGCTACAAGATACTGTAGGAAAGATATTTGAATTATCTTTCCAACGCTGCCAAGTTTGCATGATTTTGAGTTCGTATGAGGGAGATATACCCATTTGAAGTTGGGCTGTTTAGATAAGAAAAGTCTAATCCGGATTTTGAATGGGTATTTTGGTCTTTTCCATACCCAATAAATTAATTCCGTGTTTAGAAGTTTATTTGAGGTCTAATCATAATTATATCAGTTTACGCTTTTGCCAAAACACTCTAGGGCTTTTTTTAAAAGCGATTTGGGAAGTAGATTTTTCCAAGGATTCAATCCTACGAGGTATATGAGATCACATAGCATTGGGTTAGTTCACCCACGCGCCAATCATGATTCAATTCAGCGTAATTGTGTTTTTGAAATAAAAGATTATGAGTTCTTGATGAAATCTATTTAAGTTCTTGTGGGTTCTTGTTGTTGAAGTTGTTGAGAAGTTTCTTGAGTTTGATTCATGAGATTATGTGTGAGTTCGAGTATATTCTTACATATTTTGGTGATATAGTTGGTTCTAAGTGTTTGGGGAAATAACCAATTGAATTTAGAGGGTTTAGAGTTGAAAAATGAGCAAGAAGATTTGGGGATTTTCTGGGTAGGGGGCTGCGGCGCCGCGCCTCTCATAGCGCCCAAAAGGAAACTCTGAAGTTTGGGATCTGGGGGGCCGCACAAGGCAGAGCGCCCCAACCAAGACTCTGAAGTTTCAAGGCTGGCTCCCCGTTCCACTTAGAGCGCCAGGGTCGCCAGGCCTTCTACCTTTTCCCCTTTCTTTCTGTTTGAGTTCCCTAGCAACGTACCTCAGTTTTCTAGTAGATTTCTACACTCTAAGATATGTATAAACACCATGAAATTATCCACAAACATGAGATCATGAGCCTTGAATCCATAATTCAATTCAAGGAAAGTTAAGAGTCAAGCCAAGAGAAGTTCTTAGAGTCTTCCAAAGTCTTTTACAAATGTTTTAACTTTGTTTTAAGGCTTGAGTTTTGAGTTGAGTAAAGAGTAAAAGTAAGAGTAAAGTTCATTTCTTCAAAATATTATACGGGAACTAAGTATTCCCAAGAGTTGAAATGTTATCACATTTAAATAAGAAAGGAACCACCGATTTTCAAGAGAGCTTTTAAGCTAGTTTTGAGTAATTACCTCAAATCACAGAAAGAGTTTTGTTTTTAAAACATATGAGCTGAGTATATTTTGGGAGTAGTATTGAGCACCGATATGGGGACGAGTTCATAATAACTCAAGTCTCCATAAATCATGTAGCCATCGTGGGTAGAAAGGATCATAATTTTTAGATGATTCCTTAGTGATTTTTAGCATAGACTAGTGGATCCACTTAATTGAGGCGTTCTATATCACGACAAGGTATAGGACAGTTCTGGCAGCGTGGTCGAGACGCTGTATCATCACTTTAGCTCATAGTGATGGTTGTCGGTTAGAGAAACTCCCACAATTATATATTAGTTTATATGTAAACTGAGTTGTTATTGTATTTCTTTAATACATTGAGTTGTGACCAACTGTTTTTAAATGCTTTGTATAAACTGCACCCTTTATTGTTGTTTTACTTTGCATTTGAGTTGAGTATTCATGAGATGAGTAAAGCTAAGTGTTCTTTTCAGATTCCTTTCAAGCTTATGTTATGTTTAGTTTTCCCCTTGCATGCTCATACATTCAATGTACCGATGCCATTTAGCTTGCATCTTTTAATAATGAAGATACAGGTAACCAGGATCAATATCCAACGCCTCGTTGATCTAGTTGAGCACTCAGAGTTAGTTGGTGAGCCTCCTTTCTTCCAAAGGATTCCCTTTTATTGCTTTGTTAGTATGTTGTTAGGTTGATCAGGAGTCTTGTCCCGACATCCCTCTTAGTATTTAGAGTCTTCATAGACAGCTAGATATGAGTCCTTTAGTGTTGTGTTTAAGATGTTTTTCTATAAGACTTGAGTTGCCTCTTTGCCTAATTTGAATGTTTATCCTTGAACATTTTAAGCATATTTGAGACAATTGTTTTAAAATGCATTTGAATCCTTGTATTAATGATTTAAGTCTTTCGCTATGAGTTAAACCAGGCTAAGGGTTTGCTTGGGGCCAACAATGGTTCTCGAGTGCCAGTCCCTCCCAGGGTGTAGGCTCAGGGCGTGAAAAACTTGGCATCAGAGCACAGAGTTCAAAAGTCCTAAGGAGTCTATGAAGCTGTGTCTGTAGAGTCCTAGTTATCGGTGTGAACCATGCCACATCTATAATTAGGAGGCTGCAACATTTAAGAAATTCCTTCACTTCTTTCATATTCATTTCGTGCGATAAAGTTTATCTCTATCAAGTTTACTTCTAACTCGTGCTTGCGCGTGTCTTTAAGTTGATCATGCCTCCACAAAGAGATGTCCAAGGTCATCCTGTTAGGCGTAATCTTGAGGATCAAGGGGTACCAAACGCACTGGAAATACAACCTCAAGGTGAGGCCACCAATGCTGAATTTCGGGAAGCAATCCTAATGCTTAGTTAAAAGGTGACCAACCAAGTTGGGCAACAAAGAGGGGCTCGACAGAAAGAGACTGATACTTCGAGGATCCACGAGTTCTTGAGGATGAATCCTCCAAGCTTTACTGGTTCAAGCACTACTGAGGATCCTGAAAATTTTGTTGAGAAACTGCATAAGGTGTTTGAGGTTATGCACGTTGCCGATGCTGAGTGAGGGAACTAGATGCATATCAAATGAAGTTTGTTGCTAGGACTTGGTTTGACCAGTAGAAGAAGAGTAGGGCCGAGGATGCACCAGTTTTGAGTTGGGTTGTGTTCGAGAGTGCGTTCTTGGGGCGTTTCTTTCCCCGCGAACTGAGAGAAACCAAGGTATGGGAATTCCTTACCCTTAAGCAGGATTCACCAAGTGTTCATGAGTACAACTTGAAGTCCACTCAACTTTCTCGCTATGCTCCGGAGATGGTTGTGGATATGAGGAGCATGATGAGTTTATTTGTTGCTGGGTTGTCCCATCTGTCATGCAAAGAGGGCAAGGCGGCTATGCTAATAGGGGACATGGATATAGCAAGGTTGATGGTATATGTGCAATAGGTCGAGGAAGAGAAGCCAAGGGATATGGAGGAGTTTAGAAACAAGAAAGCTAAGACAGAGAATGAGTCTGGGCAGCAAAGGAGTAATATGAACCGTTCTTTCTTTAAGCAAAAGCAAAAGGGACCTGCTCCATCATCTGCTAGTGCACCTGCACCTAGAAACAAAAGTGAGTATAATGGTCAGAATTCCCAGAACTTCAGAGCTAATCCTATGCAGGCTTAGGGTAGTGTGGCCGAAAGAGGTAACTGGGCTCCTGGATGTGCTAAGTGTGGTGGGAACCACCAAGGTAAGTGTCGTGATGGCTCCACATGTTGTTTCAAGTGTGGTCAAGAGGTTCACTTCATGAAAGAGTGCCCTAAAAACCGGCAAGGTAATGGGAATCAGGGCAATAGAGCCCAATCTTTATCTGTTGCTCCACCAGACAAAGCTTCATCTAGAGGAGCTACTTCAGGGACAGGCGGAGGAGCATACCGCCTATATTCTATCATGAGTCGTCAAGAGCAAGAGAATTCTCTAGATGTTGTCACTGGTATGATCAAAGCCTTTACTCTTAATGTTTATGCTTTGATAGACCCAGGAACGAGTTTATCTTTTGTGACTCCTTACGTTGCGATGAAATTTGATTTTCTTCTTGAGAAACTTTGTGAGCCCTTTTGTGTTTCTACACCTGTTAGGGAGTCTATTCTAGCTGAGCGAGTCTATCATGATTGTACCATTTTAGTCAATCACAAGAACATCATGGCTGGCTTAGTTGAGTTAGAGATGGTTGATTTTGATGTCATTCTGGGTATGGGATAGCTTCATGCCTGTTATACCTCCATTGATTATAGAACTCGAGTTGTCAAGTTCCAGTTTCCTAATGAGCTAGTTATAGAGTGGAGTAGTAGTTCAACAGTGCCTAAGGGTTGTTTTATTTCGTACCTTAAGGAAAGAAATTTAGTTTCCAAGGATTGTGTCTATCACTTAGTCCAAGTTAATGACTCTAGTGTTGATACACCTCTTATTGAGTCAGTTCTAGTTGTGAGTGAGTTTCCAGAAGTCTTTCCTGATGATCTAGCCGGAGTCCCTCTCGAGAGAGAGATAGACTTCAGTATAGACCTTCTTCTAGATACTCATCCTATATCAATTCCGCCATATAGAATGGCTCCAGCAGAGTTGAAAGAGCTAAAAGAACAGTTGAAAGATCTCCTTGTTAAGGGTTTTATTCAATCAAGTGTCTCACCTTGGGGCGCTCCGATCTTATTTGTAAGGAAGAAAGATGGTTCCCTTATGATGTGTATAGATTACCGTCAGTTGAATAAGGTTACCATAAAAAATAAGTATCCTCTTCTGAGAATTGATGATCTTTTCGATCAGCTTCAGGGTGCTACCTGTTTCTCTAAGATAGACCTTAGATCAGGCTACCATCAGTTAAGGGTGAGGGAATGTGACATTCCAAAGACAGCATTCAGGACCCGTTATGGTCATTATGAGTTCCTAGTTATGTCCTTTGGTTTGATCAATGCACCTGCATGATTCATCGACCTTATAAATAGAGTATTCAAGCCTTATTTAGATATGTTTGTCATCGTGTTCATTGATGACGTTCTAATCTATTCAAGAAATGAGGAAGATCATGCTAGCCATCTTAGAATAGTTCTCCAAACTCTAAAGGATAGAGAGTTGTATGCCAAGTTCTCTAAGTGTGAGTTTTGGCTTGAGTCTGTGGCATTCTTAGGCCACATTGTTTTCAGTGATGAAATTAGAGTTGATAACCAGAAGATAGAGGCAATGCATAATTGGCCTAGACCCACATCTCCAACTGATATTAGGAGTTTCTTGGGGTTGGCTGGATATTACAGAAGGTTCGTATAGGGGTTCTCATTTATTTCATCCCCTTTAACCAAGTTGACTCAGAAAACAGTGAAGTTTCAATGGTCTGAAGCTTGTGAGAAAAACTTTCAGGAATTGAAAATGAGGTTGACTACTGCCCAGTGTTGACCTTAGCAGAAGGTACTCAAGGTTTTGTCGTATATTGTGATGCAACTAGAGTTGGTTTGGGTTGTGTGTTAATGTAGAATGGCAAAGTGATAGCTTATGCCTCCAGGAAGTTGAAAGTTCATGAGAAGAATTATCCAACCCATGATTTAGAGTTGGCTGCCGTAGTATTTGCTTTGAAAATATGGCGTCATTATCTTTATGGTGTTCATGTGGATGTGTTCACCGATCACAAGAGTTTTCAGAATGTGTTTAGTCAGAAAGAGCTTAATCTGAGACATCGAAGGTGGTTAGAGTTACTCAAGGATTATGATATGAGTATTCATTATCACCCAAGTAAAGCTAATGTTGTTGCCGATGCCTTGAGTAGATTGTCTATAGGTAGTACCGCCAATTTTGAAGAAGATAAGAAAGAGTTGGCAGAGGATGTGCACAAACTTGCACGATTAGGAGTTCAACTAATGAATTCCACAGAAAGAGGAGGAGTGGTGATGAATAGGGCTAAATCATCATTAGTGTCAGAAGTAAAAGAGAAGCAACACCAAGATCCCATTTTGTTCGAATTAAAGGCAAATGTTCATAAGCAAAAAATATTGGCTTATGAACAAGGGGGAGATGGCGTATTGAGGTATCAAGGTAGGTTTTGTGTACCAAGGGTGGATGAACTCCAAGAGAGAATCATGGAGAAAGCTCATAGTTCCAGATATTCTATCCATCCGGGTTCCACAAAGATGTATCGCGATTTGAGAGAGGTTTATTAGTGGAGTAGTATGAAGAAGGGCATTGCAGAATTTGTTGCTAAGTGTCTTAATTGTCAACAAGTTAAAGTAGAGCACCAAAGACCAGGTGGTATGGCTCAGAATATAGAACCTTTGAAATGGAAGTGGGAGATGGTCAATATGGATTTCATCACAGGTTTACCAAGGTGTCGCATTCATCATGATTCTATTTGGGTGATTGTTGATAGAATGACAAAATCAACGTACTTTTTGCTGGTAAAGACTACACATTCAACAGAAGATTATGCTAAGCTGTATATTCAAGAGGTATTTAGACTTCCTGGGGTTTCGATATCAATTATTTCAAACAAAGGAGTACAATTTACTGCATAATTCTGGAAATCTTTTCAGAAAGGCTTGGGTTCAAAGGTGAACTTGAGTACTTGTAACACCCCATATCCTAGATAGACCAAAATGTAGATTTTGAGAAGTTACAGGTGCAATCCATGGTTGCCACCCACAGACCGTAGGTCAGACCATGGCCCGTGCTAGTGGTCTGTGGTTCACCACTGCAACCCCTCCTCAAACCCAGCTCAGAAAATCGGCTAAGTCTCGACCCACAGACAGACCCATGGTTAGTAGGTCAGATCACGGTCCGTCATCTGTGTCCATGGATCGACATTTCTCTACCCAGCCTCTGACACGAACTATGGTCAACCAGCATAGACCGTCGTTCAATGCACGATCCGTAGGTCTGACCGTAGAGGAGGGTCAGCAGCCAGTTAGAGAAAAATTGTTGATTGGGTCAACTTCAAATGATCGTAACTCTTATCACAAAATGAATTATGTGCTCCATGACTATTATATGATAGATAATTGAATCCTCTTTCAAGTTTGCTAAAATCTGACCTCCGAGAAAGAAGTTATGCTCGTTTTAATGAAGACCTGTCGGACAGACATGACCGACGGACCCAAACGATGGCTAGTAGATCAAACGACGGACCGTCATTCCTTCCATGGATGGGCTTCGCTAGAATTAAGTTAGGGTTGTTTTGGTCCTTTTCCTATTTCGTTGGACCCCTAAGCTACGTTGTTTAGACCCTAAATTATGAGGTTTTAGTCAGTTTAAGCCTAGAAACATAACTAGAACTTACCTAAGTCAAATCATTAATCAAAACTTAGAAAATTAGAATGCTAAGAGGAGAAACAAATCAAGAACCCTATTCAAGAACGCAACAAGTTTTCTTCAGTTCCAGCCCAGAAATCAAAGGATTTCTCCGTGAAATTCGTCACCAGGTATGTGGGATTTCACTAGTGGGTTCCTTTCACCCATTAGGTACCTAGTTTTCAGTCAGTTTCTTGATTCCCCTATTAGGACTTGAATGTTATAATTATTGGGTTCTTAGCTGTTAGAATGATCCAAATCAGATTAGTACGTTAATATTCAGTTTATTGCATGAATTCCAGAACCCTAGCTATGTATTTCTTTAGTTCTTGAATTACACATGCTAGGTCAGATATTTGAGTTATTCAGTTATACATGCCTCAGTTATTAATGCATCAATATCAGTTTATATTGTTGCATTCTCAGTTCGCACGTTCAGTTTGAGCTATCCAGTAACTTACAAAAATTCAGTCATAATGTGTTAATTACGTAATCCATTGGGAGTAGCATAATACCGAGTTGGACTAGAGTTCAACGTATCCATATAGTCCCAGAACTACGAGCCACATAGGTGTAAGTCCCCTCCGTGGGCATCATTTATTGATCACGCCAGTATGTCTCTATACCTTTGGTCGTGTATATTGGGTCCTCTCAATGGGGCGTATAGATCGGACTCTACATTTAGCTCATGTGGTTTTATTGTCGGTTATTAGTAGCTCCCACAGTTCAATCAGATTCTATTGCATTGACCTCATTTACAGTTCAGTCAGTATTCAGTCTCAGCATGTTATAAATTTGGTCATTGCATCCAGTTAGTTCAGTATTCAGTATTTATATCATGTTCAGTTTATATCATTGCTTTATTGCTTTGTTCAATTATATGTTATTTCAGCTTTATTCTATCCTTCATGCTCAGTACCTTTCAAGTATTGACGCATACATGCGCTACATCTTCTCGTGATGTAGGTTCAGGTTCTCAGCATTCAGATCAAGCTTAGATCGGTTCCCGATCTCCAGTTTAACAAAATTAGTGGTGAGTCCTCATTCTCCGAGGACAATAGTCATGAGTTCCATTTCAATATTTTTAGTCCTTTAGTTTCAGTTTTGCTAGACTTAGCTGGGGCCTATCCTAGCATTTTTCGTCAGTTATTGGCTATTTTCAGACATAGTTAGATTCAGCTTAGTATTGAGTTAATATCTTCTTTGTATTAAGCTCATCAGTTTTCATATATATCAGTTATAGTATATGGGTATTCCCCATCTTTTCATTTTATTTATGATTTAGCTTCCGCATCAGTTTATCTTTGGTTAACTTATGTTAAGTTTGAGTTTTGGATCAACTTCAAACGACCGTAATTCCTAGCTCATGATGAGTTAGGTGTTCTACAAGATACCATAGGAAATATCTTTGAATTATCTTTCCAACGCCGCTGAGTTTGCACGGTTTTGAGTTCGTATGAGGGAATATGCCCATTTGAAGTTGAGCTGTTTAGATAAGGAAAGTTAATCCAGATTTTGGAAGGGTATTTTGATCTTTTCCATACCCAATCAATTAATTTCGATTTTAGAAGTTTAATTGAGGTCTAATCAGAATTAGATCAGTTTACGCTTTTACCAAAACAAGATAGGGCTTGGGGAAAAGAGAAAAGAGGAGAAAGGAGAAGAAAGGTTCAAGATTCATCAAGTTCTTGCTATTTTGGACGTGGATTTCGCCATGGGTTAAATCCTATGAGGTATGTGAGATCACATAGCATTGGGTTAGTTCACCACGTGCCAATCATGATTCAATTCAACGTAATTGTGTTTTTGAAAGAAAAGATTATGAGTTCTTGATGAAATTTGTTTAAGTTCTTGTGGGTTTGTATTGTTGAAGTTGTTCTTGTTTAGACCCAGGGTTACTAAAACCTTGGATATTTTCTGTGATTTAACGGTTGTAGTATCTTAAATTGAAATCTTGTTTCTTGGAAAGTTTTCTTAAATCCTTGTATGAAACTCAGAACCCTAGTTTGTATGAATTCTCTTAGTTCATGAAGTATACCTGCTAGGTGAGTTGAATAGATAATCATGCTCCAGATTTTGAATGTTACATTATCATTATATAAATGTTGCCTTCTCTGATTGCATGTCAGTATTTTGAACTATTCAGTATTTTAGTTACATTTGTGTCATATACATATTCAGTTAGGAGTAGACTTAGCACCGAGTTTGACTAGGGTTCAGTGTACCCTCATAATCCTAGAACTACGTGCCCCCGTAGGAGTATAAGTCCCCTCTGTTGGGCATCAGATTTAGTGGTCACGCCAGTAATTCCTTTATACCCATGGCAAGGTATATTGGGTCCTCTGATGGAGCGTATACATCAGACTCTAAGTTTAGCTCACGTGGTTTTATGTTGGTTAATATTAGCTCCCACAGTCAGACTCGTAGTGCATTTGACTAGGTTTTCAGTATATACTTCAGTATTCAGTTTGGAATGTCATGTTCATGATTAGCACTTGGTCATTGCATTTAGTTTAGCTTTTCAGTTATGTTTCAGTATTTCATTCTTGCTCAGTTTATGTCATTGCTTAGTTATGCTTTGTTCAACTTATATATATATATATATATATATATAT